>KN495716.1:29317-51760 GCA_000787155.1 Scartelaos histophorus
TTAATTTAAAAATATAATTTGGGGAAAATAATCTAAATTGGCCAAAAAATATCGGCAGATCTTATCTCAGAATTTAAACTATCAGCATTGGTCATGAAAAAAAGAAAAAAAAAAACCCATAGGCCTATCTATAAACCTAAAACTCATCTCTGCACACAATAGTGAATCCCAGGTGAGTGTTTTACCTTTGAGTTTGTTGTGTTCGGAGTCTGCGGGGAACAGGACGTCTGGGAAGAGCTTTTCGAAGCTGTATCCGGCGTAGCGCGGCCGGTTCTCCACGTACGTGCGCACAGATTGGTTCAGCTTCATGAGGAACTCCTGAGAGGGCGTGCCCAGCTGCTCGATCACCTTGTTCCACTGGTCGATGTCTGACAGGTGAAGGGTTAAGGATCCTGCCCCGCTGGGTACGGAGGGGGTGTGGGAGGAGGGCGGGGGGGGAAGCAGGGGTAGGGCTGCACAATCTTATGAGATGATTTAATAGCAATTTTCCTGTGATTACAGCTATGATTTATGTATAGAAATAAGGGTTCTTTTCAGATTGCACATTGTAAACAACTTCATTAGCAAGAAGTAGAAGACTGAAATCTGAACTGATAAAACTAATTACATTTGTAATACTATTTAGGAGTTAAAAAAATTAAGTCTGTATTTTGGTCATCAATAACAGGACAATTTGTTGTTTATAGTGACATCCTGTTATTTAAAAAACAGTGGTCTCTGTGATAATTACACCTATTCAAATTGCGATTTCAATATGCCTGATGTATTGTGCAGACCTATTGAGGGGTAAACAAAAAATGGCAATCACTGATTGGCCAGAGGTGACAAAGCAAATCTAGTTTCTGCAATAGAAATAGATGCTTAAATGTCACATTCTAAAAAGGTCAGCTACACTGTCCTCTGGGAAAACTACTAAACAAATTAAAACTATGGAACATTTCAATGGCACATGAGGATTGACAGTGACAATGGAAAACTACTGCATACATCAGTATTTTCTATTGGGTCAAAGCAAACAATGAGAACAAAATATTCATTCCAACTAATGATCTACTCTAAACGACTAACTGTTACTAAATAATTTGATCATTACAGAAATCCCATTTAAATTTCTTTTGCAACCGTAATATAGAAAAAGGGGCAATTATTGTTATGATACTTTAAAAACTTGGTATTTTAGCTAAAAATTTAATCCTACATAATTGTGTAAGTGTGATGCCTGCAGAATTAAAGGATGTAGTTATATTTCATTTTTACTGAAAGTTAAGATTCATAGAACTGTAGCTATGATCACAACTTTCTAAGCAATTAATCTAAAACACATCTATATATCTTGTAAGAAATGGTGATCCAGATTTGTATTTAAACAATAATGTGTAATAATCACTTATACTATGCACTGAAATTGTAAGAGAAATATTAAGCCAGTGCTGTAAAACTGTGGCTATAGAGGATCACCAACAAGTGTGTATGAAATATATCTAGATGCATTTGAACCAGAATAATCCATTGAAGTTCAAATATATGAGCAAACACCACAGAGACAGCTCATCATCTGTGCAGGTCCTTCTCAAGGATACGGTCAGTGCCTGGGAACAGCACACTACCCCGGACCATTTCAGCCATGATGCAGCCCACAGACCAGACATCAACTGAAAATGACATGACACCACCCCGTTAGCATGCAGGACAACACAATCAAACAGAAACGCAAAAAAGTACAATGTGTGCATGGTGAGGAGTGAAGAACACAAGTGAAGATGAGGCATGCAGATGAGGGCTCTCCTATGTAGGCTAAAGCTTTTCTATAATACCTACATCTTAATCTGGCCTAATAAAGCACCAAAAAGTAGTTTTTGCTTCTGTATCATTTGCATTAGTCCCATGTACCATCATATAACAATGTGTGAGACCATTTGGGAAAAAGAGAGGCACCAATTTATGTTCTTTGTTCCAGAGATCTACTGAATATTAACCACAGATGTTGCCTTCTTTGTTTTAAGAGATACCTGTGCCACTCATTTAGATGATCAGTAAAAATCAGATAAGAAACTTATCTTAGTTACTAGAGTAGCTATTGTATTTGACGACAAGTGCATAACTCTCATAATTCTCTGAACAATAAGAAAGAAATCCCTAAATTAATATCTGATTTCTAGACCTTTAAAATTACTTAAAAGGACACGCAAACTGCAAATTCATGACTAATGACTAATCAGGGGGACAATGATGAGAAAAAAAACCCTGTTGATTTTGCAGTTTAAATTTCATTTGGTCCTCTGATAAAGGATTTAGAGCACTTGTGCCAGCCACTGTTCAAAACATGACATTTCAATAATCTGATAACTCCAGAATCAGTTAATGATTTTGGTGTGCACGTGAACATAGCCACTGTACTCAATAAAGTAGGGGGTCTTCAAGCTAAAATGGCACAATTTAAAATGCTACTCCATATAACAGTTCTAGTTTTTATGCATTTGAAGATTCTGAGATGAGTAGCATGCAGATGAAGAAGCCCAACTGAAGACATAAGAGAGTTTGTGGAGCCGTTCTAATGCCAGTCACCGCTGCAAGCAGCTCAAGGATACAATCCCTTCCTGGAAAAAGGATTTTGTGGCGCACCATTTCTGCCATAATGCAGCCCACAGCCCAAATGTCCACTACGCACACGGCAGCAGAGAGGATGAGGAGGACAGAGGAGGACAGAGAAGAGAGGAGGAAGAAGAGGAGAGAGGTAGAGGAGGAGAGAGGAAGCAAAGAAAAGAAGCAAGAAGTCAGCTGGAAAAATTAGGGTCAATGTTTTCGGTCAGAAGCACTACGGGTTATAGTGGCGTTTGCACCTTGGAGCCGCTGCACTTGGAAAGCAATTGCATTCTCTGCATTAGGGATGAATGATTTTGGAAGAATATCTAGTTGAGCTCAAAAGCATTGTGAATGTGATAAGATTACTGATGTATTTTTTAATGATACTACCATTTCACATTTTAATAGAAATCCATGAGCACTGACATTTGAGAGACTGAAATATGAACTGCTAAACTGGTTCAAGAATCTCATGCATTTCAGAACACGTTTGCTAAGAGCTAAAGTACTTTAACACCTCTAAGATATGGCATAATGATTGTCTGTGGGGGAAACTGTTTAACTGAAATAACTGCAGTTTTTGCCATTTCCAAGTTGCGAATTTCCTTTTTTATTTTGATAATTACTATATCAACTTAAAAATATTAAGGGTGGAACAATATTCTTTGGAGCCTCAGTATTTATTGTGCAAAATAATATGGAAACTTTTTCTCAGTTTGTTTGTACATATAAGGTGTAGAGGATTCAATAATTAGCATTAATAAAACTACATACTTAAGTGTTCCTTTCTTTTCAATATTTATACTTAAAGATGCACTGTGTAACTTTTTATTTGGGGATCCATCACCTACTTGTTTCTATGCATAGGTCATTCTTCTGCCTGGAATGTTCCACAATATGAAATTAAACACTTCTACCGCACATGTCATTACAGGTTACAAGTCTAGAAAGTGTTAGTGAGGCTGCCTCTCCACAGATCTGACCTGTAACTTGGTCTGGTCTCTATGAAGATAAAAAGTTTTAATGCCATACTATGAAGCATTCCAGACAACATAGCTATGGCAAAAGCATTTGATGGACCCTGCACCAGAGAAGTTACACAATGCATGTTTAATATATGTAATAATATATGACGCTCCAAACTGTGTTACAGTGACAGACCTATTCCACAGAGTCTGTTAGTGAGAAGTGATTTGTAAGCAGGAGCGCCCGGGTTCTCTGCTGAAACATGCAAAAGTGCCTGTGTTCTGTGGCTGCCCTCTTAATAAAACATCAAACACATGCTGAAGCTCTCCCCACACAGGAAGTCCGCCACATGCCCCCCGATGGTGACCTTTACCGAAGCTGTGTGGGTGTGTGTGTGTTCACGTGTGTGTGAGTGAAAGGGAGGTGCTGTGCTCATGGGGGGCGGGCCGTGCAGCAGCGTGGGCCAATCAGCTGCTGGCACTCACCGTTGGCCTGGTAACCCATGCCCAGGATGACCTCCGGAGCGCGGTAGTAGCGGGTCACCACATAAGGGGTCATGAGGAGACCCGTGGCTGCTGTCCGAGCCAAACCGAAGTCCAGGATCTTCAGCGTGCAGTCGGATTTGACCACGATGTTACTGGGCTTCAGGTCCTGTCAGAGAATATAGAGACACACATCATTTACTGTGAGTGAACTGAATGATTAGAAAGGATCAGATCTCAACTCCAGATGGGATCTATAAAGTGTATAGGATTTTGAGGTAAGGTAAAGTATTGATATTGGCAGGAAGGGAAGATTTTGTGCCACAAGAGAATCACAATTTGAAAAAGAGCACATTTAGGATAATTAGCAAAGGGAGTAGTTTTTGAAGTACAATCATTTCCTTGACAAACAAAACATCTTCTGCATAAAACTGTTAATCCTGTAGTTTAGATCTGTTAACACATGTTCTGAAATGTAATTCTTACTTCTTATTAGTTTGCCAGTTTTGTTTGTGCATTGCATAAGTTTGAACAGAATCATTTTACTTAAACATAAATTCCAAATCTAACCACAATCACTAAGCTTGTAAGAAAGACAATTAAATCAAGCCACAAATTTGAGTTGGAAATGGGGCTAAAAGAAACAGCTCTTGGTGTGAACATGAGCACACTGTGTGCATTGTCTGCATCCAATTATAAAGTGTTTTATGGTCCATAAACCAGGAAGTGAGCTGTTAGCAGGCTAGTTGCTAGCATTACTGGAACACTCTCCGTTCTAGACTCACTGAGGTGAACAATTGGAATCCTAGGAATGCATTAAGAAGCAAACTGCATTAACCATGTTTGTAAGACAGTAAAAATACAGTACCTTTAATTGATACTACTATTTTGTGAATACAAATTTTGAATTGACATTAGATTCCATACAACACATCTCAAAAGCAAACATTAATATTTGCTTTTTTACTGAGAGGAGTTGGTAATAAAAGCAAGGCTAAAGTAGCTAAAAAACAGATTCTTCTATGCTAGCCTTGCAGCTCTGAACAGAATTCCAAATACCACCTTTATACCGCATAAGGTCAGAGTCCTTAAAGCACAAAAGGTGAATCAGCCCTGAAACACTTATCTGCACTCTTTCAGATAAAACTGTCTAGACTCATCAAACTGAACAGCAGTGAAATTGCTTCAGGGGGCTGTGCAGATATCAGCGCATGGCATAGAATTATATGTATTGTATGTGTTATATCGCACACAACAGTCTGATTTGAATACGCAGTGATGGGTGACTCAGTGCATCTTTCACCTTGACAAAATGAAAAGTTTTTGCGCAGACTGGTTGATGGAGCAGAGATGGCGGAGCTGCCTGTGGCTCCATTAGTTCTGGCTGACGGAGCTTTATCTGCGCTAAGTAGAGTTTGAGTGGAACATTGACTGGAGAAGACACTGCATTGTAGCTTTGAACAATGGGAAGAAGGGAAACGAGAATTCAAACTGCCACTTTAGAGACATAGGGCAGGAATAAATTTGTGTTTTTGTTTCATCAAGGATTTCTGTGCAGATCATGGTGACACTGGCAATATTTATTTAAAACCATTTGTAGAAAATAAAACAAAGTATTTTGATGCCTACATTTAAAGAGCGCTTATTATACTATTTTCTGATCTCAAATGATGAATGTTGGATGTTGGATGAATACCTGGTGTTGTGTTCTCTTGCACCTTGTGACGTCATGTGGCAATACAGGAAGTGCTCCACTTTGTTTATAAACTCCATACACCTTCACTAGAATGATTTTGATAATTTCAGACATGTCTTTGCCAATCTCTACTGAAATAAAGGTAAAAGGAGCTGTAAACTTGAAAATCACTAGCATTTTGAGTTTTGGAGATGTACACAGACTAATGGTAAAGGAATAAATACTCAAACACGTGTGAATGAAACAAAACCCAACTCCAGGCATGTTTGAGGAGGTAACTTTATCACTTGGCTTAAACCTCACAAGACCCAATTTTGTATAATATAGGACCTTTAAAAATAGTCATTTATTATATTGCTTGCTAGGTACAAGGGTAAAGAATAATGTACATTCAACATAGCTCGTTGCTTTTTACCATGTTATACTGCAATATAACAATACATTCCAGTCTTACACGCTAATCGAATACCCTGCAGAAGCCAGCGGCCCATGTCCTTTTCAGTGAAGCGAGTAATACATCTGTGAATGTGTGTGTGTGTGAATCCACGTTTGTGCGTTTTACCCTGTGGATGATGCCAGCCGCGTGCAGGTGTTTGATCCCACAGAGCATCTGGTACAGCAGGTAGGACAGCCTCTCATGGTCCAGCTCCATCTGGATCACCTGACAGAGGTTAGCATCCATCAGCTCCATCACCAGGTACCTGCAGCACATTACAGTACAAATGAGCTGGGATGGGACCACTGAAATGCCTGGAAATATGCTTTTTGGGAAAAAAAAACTGCAACTGGATTTCATAAGAAGTTTTTAGAGATAAGACACAATACTCAATACTGATTCCGATAACACGGACAATAAAAAAGAGAGTCTTTATTTATTTAAAATATTATTTAATGTTGAAAATGGCATACTATTTTTTATAAGGTCAAGTGCATGTGCTTTTATATCTGTAATCCCTCATCATCCAGGTTCCATAGTTCTTATGCTATTCAGAAAATATTTGTTTGGTTTTTTATATCGATACCGGCTCAAAAAAGTATCCAGTATCAGTATTTGTTTCAATTTGTATCCGTTTTTCAATGCTTATTTTCTAAATGCTTTAGTGCCTGCACAGATTTATGGTAAAAGCAGCTGAGGGTCAAAATGAGGCTGCTGTGGGTTGTCTAGATGTTATAAACCCCTAACTCAAAACAATCTGACCATTCACTTAAGATATTTCTATACAAAATGGATTGTTATTGTGGCAGAGCTTGTTTTATTGGATTATTTCTGTGTGTAGGGTATCAGCCAATTACACGCTAGCTGGGTACTCTAAAGTATGAATCTAGCTACGGGGACTAGAGCAACTGCTCAAACAGGTTGCCCCAGTGGAACTAAATCAAATGCCACATGCATAGGAGAATTTTTTTTTCTTCATTTTACATCTTACTGCATGAAATGTACTACTTTTTAAATGCATCCTATGTAACAGTTCTGTTAGAACAGGGGGCTCTGCTGGTCTCTGTGGAAATGTTATTACTTTGCAGGGAAAGTTCCACATTATGGCACTAAACTCATCCATCGTCAAATGATTTTAAGAAAACATGTCCCTACTGTGAAAGTGCTCACCTATCCACAAATCTGACCTGTCAATTGGCCTGGTGATGCAATACTCTTGTCTCCACTGAGATAGAAGTTTAATGCGTGTGGAGCATTTCATTCAAAGCAACGACATCTCCAGGGTTAAGTTGTGGACTATTTGTGAGCAAGTAGTGTTATCTTAAGTAGGGATTTGGATTTTTTTGCGGCCAATATGTTACCGATAAAATGGGAGTTGGAAGTGCCAGATAACAGATATAAAAGCCGATATATTTAATGATGTAAAAATTCACTGTAAATCTTCAATAGATTATTGATTACATTTACTGTTATTTTGCCCCTTTACAGTCATATTTAAAAGACAGTAGGTTGGGAATGAGCATGACATTCTAGCCAGTAAAGAAAGTATGCCGATCATTCACACGTCCATTACCATGCAGTCTGTGTAGGTTCCATAGTGATCCATGGGTGTTACTCTATGTGGTCTTACACTTATTCTGATACAGCTCAAGATCATCAAAGCTATTCAGTAAATGCTTCTTTCTGTCCTATGATTTTTTTTTTTTTTATAGTATCAATACCTGCTCAAATGCGTATGTAGTTTTGATACTAGTTTTAGTATCGATTGGTATCTGATTTTCAATATAATATTCTTTTGACAACCCTATAAAGTTCCAAACAAAAATTCTAAATAAAATATTATTTAGAAATGATTAGTATTAATGTGGAGTCTACATTTTACAGCATTCAGCATACAGCAAGTGTGAATACTGTTAGGCCAATGTGTGATACAAGCGGCTCTTTCCAAATCTGTGCTGTGCTCTGTGACATTTAACCAGTGACAACCTCCGTCTCCCCCAAACTGTGATCAAGACATGTTTCCTGGCAGCTGTTACATCACCTCTTTTTCCCTTCAACAAGCAAACTTCTAACACATCTCTCCTTTGCTAAATATATCCTCACAATCCTCTGCGCTGAAATGCTAAAGTTCGCCATATATAGTCTAATCATGAGCAAAACCTGCCTGTGGAATCTTCTCAAATGTCACTGGAATACAATGAGCATTTGTAGCCACTTGGTAACTGCTTTTCTGTTTTCTATCTGAGGCCAAACCCTGCAGCCATGATTTGTGTGGTTTGCTTTTTCACTCTGATCTGGAGAAGCAGTGATGCCAGTGCGCTGCCGGCCCCAGTGTCTAGGGATGGCATTATTAATTGCATTTGTTTCTGTGATCTTCTGCAAACATAGGCAAGCACAACTTGGCTGGTCTCTATTGGCTTTGATGTACAAAACTGATTTGAAGGAAGAAATGGCAGAGATGATCGATTTGCCAGAGTGTTTTCAAAAGAACAGGGGCAAAATTGCTAGGTTCTGTTGTCTGATAATAACAATTAATTAAAGCTGCCTGTGGCGATGATGGGCCCCCTGGTGTGCAGGCCCCTCCCACACCATCGCCTGGCATGTTATTGTCCCCAACGCTGCCCAAGCCCACAGGTCCTCCATCAGGAAAATTACACAGAGCACCTTTAAATGTTTTTGTTTTTTTTTAAATCTTTTACTCTCAGCTACTCTTACTGGCCAACAAGGAAGGTAGTTTATTGAGAACTTGTAGTGGGACTGAACAAATAATTTCTCTCATTCTTAGACTAGTACATTTTTAAAGGGCCTATAATACACTGTTTTCTGCTTTATATTATAATGTTGTTTCCCCTTAAAAGCATACCTGGTGTTGGGTTTTGTTTAATTCCCACACAAGCCCCTACTACAGGAAGTGCTCTGCAATCAATATTCATTGGGATTATTTCAACAGATACACCATCAATATTCATTGGGATTATTTCAACAATGGAATTGCTTATCTCTATTGAACAACAGATAAAAAAGTAGTAAGGCAGTTAACCTACCAAACAAGGTGGAACAGAGAATTTGGAGCTTAGTGGAATTGCTTATCTCTACTGAACAACATCTAAAAAGGTAGTAAGGCAGTTAACCTGGAAACCAATTGCTTAATAATATCACAAGGTGGAACAGAAATTTGGAGCTTGGGCGATGTATACAGACTAATAATAAAGGGTGACACAACTCCAGATATGTTTTGGATGAGGTAACAACATTTGAACATGGCTTAAAGCTCACAAAAGATCATTTATACATAATAATATGCAACCTGAATTGTACAGCATATACAGTGATCTTATTAAAGGTACACTGCGTAATGTAATGTTCATGGTGGAGGGTCCATCTGCTAATCCATATGAAGTTGCTTGGCTTGAATGTGCCACAATATGGTATTAAACCATCTTTAGCAGCTACCATCTGCAAACAACCATCATTGACAAGTGTCTTTGCCACAAAAAATACATTTATATTGAGAACAGGGTTAGCTTTCCACAGACCAAACCCGTAACCTTGAAGTAAATCGATACAATAAATGCCATAGTGTGGGAGATTCCAGGCAAACAATAACATGGTGCACCTTTAATGTAAGAAAAGAGAAAATCAAATCTAACAGAACTGTAGAGAGACAATCTTGTCTAAATTATATTTTGCTTGTTATAATGGACATTTCAGTTCAGTTGTCTATAGAGATTTTTTTTATTAAGAAAACATCTCATTTAGAATGTAGCACATTCTAAAAAGCACATTAGGCAGGCCATTACAAAAGCATTGTAGCGGTTTGGGGAATCCTCACTTGCTCCTTTTTGTTACATTTCATTTCCAGTCTATAACCAGGGATGAGCTTTATAACGCTTATTTGTTCTTCTCGGCTATAACCGACCCCCTGCCAGGACTAAACAGGCTTTATAAGACAGAAAATATCACCCAAGCCCCCCACATGTCATATCCTGTTCTACTGATCTTGTGAGCACGGAACACACAGCTGTCTTCACAAAATACTCACACATCTTGGAACTCCTCCAGCGTCTTCTGCGGCGTGAATACATTTAATAGACCGATTATCTGTGAAAACAGCAAGAAAGCCCTGGTTAATTCAGTGGGTTCTCTGGGAAGGAAGAGACCAGAATTAAACCAATTACTGGATTTATATGCGAGTAGGACTCAGCGCAGAATACAGATGGGCGATTTACATCTACGAGCCATTAGTCCAGTGAGATTTATTTGGTCTGGATACTGAATAATTTATTCCAGTACATATTTTTTGGTTTGGTTTTGGCACTGTCTTCTATTGGTGGAGGCAGGATCACAGTACCATCTAGAGTTTGAGAGTAAAAATAAACCAGTAAATCGGGACAAGGGGGCTTTTTCACTCTCACACATCTGGGATACTGAGACTTTATTTTAGAATTGTTTATTTACCACTGAATATTTTCATCAATATTGGTCCTATTGGTGCAAAAGAAACAGGGACAGAGTTTACAGTGTTCTATGTGGGGGAAACTTTCACGGGATTGTTCTCCACTTCTGCACACAACTGTTGCATTCCAGATCTCATCACATCCCTCCAACAAAATCAAATTTCCATCATCTTGTTGTAGGGTTTTTTGTTTTTTTACTTTACCATCATCCAAGGCACATGTTAGTACATTTCTGAAGGATTATTATCTGCAGAAATGCACACTCAATCATTCAACCAGTAGTATAGCATTTAACATAAGACGTATTTATCCTTTACTGTGGTGATAAGACTGTTCAGGTAGATACAAGCAGGCTTTGACCAATCGTGTGCTTGCTGCAGTTTAAGACGCACTCCCATTGGCAGTTTAGTTTCTGCTGCAGGTCAATCAATGGATCAATATTGCACTAAAAGTTCCATTTAAATTCTACCTTAAGAGGGTAGAGAGTAATTACATCAACTTAAAGAGCAAAAACTTAACAAGAAGCATTTGAAAGCTCAGGTTACATACATTTATTTTCTCAGGAGCTGTCTGAATGCTGATGCTATAGCTAGCCCCCATAGCAGAGTGCATAATAAATAATCATAAAGGAAGGATGACTAATAAATCTCAGGAAAAGGTTGCAATGCTTTAACCCCTTTAGCAAAGTGCCTAGCAGAGTTTAAGCACACGAGAGACAAACTAATACAATACAAACTAACAATACAAACTAAAATTAGGTTCACTTTCATTTCTTCTCTGATTGTTATTTTGTATCTGCAGGGTAAGGGCAAGCTGGTTCAAATCAGCCAAGATAAGATTAAAGAAGAAACCTTGATTTGTCCCGCAATGGAAAAAATTGAATTCCAAGAAAAACAGCAGTAGAATAATACATTTAGTGACAACTAGTTGCTTCTATGCTTCAAAAGTCAACTGGTAATCAGCGATCAAGAGTATTTATCCAGATATTTTCTTATATATTATGCAAAATTGAGTCTTGTGAGCTTTATGCTATGTTAGAAAGCTTTTACCTCCTCAAAGCATGCCTGGAGTTGTGTTTTGTTTCATTCACAGACTGACTGAAATTTAAATTATGCAGATGATCGCGTATGAAGTTTAATAACACAGTGGAGCACATCCTGTATTATCACATCCCATTACAAGGTGGATTTTTTTCTGTTTCAGAGAAGAACTGAGCCTAAATATGAAGCGTTTGTGTGTGTGGGGAAAAAAAATAAAACCCAACTCCAGGTATATTTGTGATAGAGGCAACAACATATAACATAGACCAGAAAATGACAGAATATGGGCCCTTTAATCCAAACAATAAGAGCTGGAAGTGCATTCTATTTATAAGAAAAAAACAATCTAAAAAACAGAATTACACTCAACATAATAATATAATTTCCTCCTGCATTTCCGTGACAGAATTAGCAGCTAGACAACATCCAGCAAACGAACAGGCGTGTTTGTGTGTTTATGCGAGCGGACTCATTATGCATGTGGGGGCTGACTCACTGTGGACTCAGCACTCACAATTTGGAAATGCCACAGATGATCACTGCAGATGACTGTGGGGAAGATAGTGCTACATATCAATATTTAATACTGTGAGCACAACTGTGGTTTTTGTGGACAGTACAGTGTTAACAATGCAAGTGTTTTATTGCTGATCTTGCACTTCGGGAGGGTTTTTATTTAGATGAGCAGTGTGGAAAAGTATTGACATTTTGATTTTTGAGTGGGGAATATAGTACTGATATCACACACTTATATGTCTTAAGACCTTTAACCATATTAGAGTGTTACCTCATCAATAACCTGCCTGTTGTGTTTTGTTTCACTCACGTATGTTCGTTTTATTAGTTGCCTACGTCTCCTCAGCTCAAATATACAGGATTTGTGTGATAAACGTGTGTGAATGAAACAAACACAACCCCCAGGTATGTTTTTGATATGGAAAAAAAGCATTGTATGGGCCTTATAACTAAATTCTGGCACTTAGTTAGCAATAATTTTGTGAAATACAGACACAGTGGTTTAAGTGGTCTCAGAGTAGTGCAGGCAGTACGTGCTAATGTATGAATGTGGTGCGTGCTGAGTGACTGGTGGTGGGCCTATGGTGTAGATTAGCAGTTTCATTTCCATCACTTTACCCTTCTAGCCTTATTTGGAAGTTTACAGTTTTTTCCATTTTCATATTTGATCGGCTTTTAATTATAAACAACATAATTAATGGCCTTTTTTGAGTGAAAGTGTTCAGATATAATGTACATGCATCTTTGTAGGGCAGAACATGTCCACTGTGTGCCGTTTGCATCTAATTACTAAAGAACTCTCCAATGGTCTCTGATAGTTGTGAAAACCACTAGTAAACTCATCATGGTGAACAATTAAGATGCTGAGAATGCAGAAGGGAAGTAAGTTATTCCTCACTATGGTCCACTACAAACCATTGTAAGTTCTGTTTTTCACTTTCAGTAAGTTCAAGGTTATGTCACTTAGTATATTTTGAATATTTTATATGTGCCGCCTCTGATTCCCAGCCCTCATACTGAAAGTGCAAGGTGAATAGGTCCTTACGTTCTTGTGGTTGACACATTTCATCAGCACCAGCTCTCTGTAGGCCCGCTTGGCGTGGGTCTGGTTCTGAAAGGGCCGGCTCAGCTTTTTGATGGCTACGTTCCTCTCCAGGTTGTGGTCATAGGCTGAACTGTAGAGAGAGACGGCACATTCACACAGTCAGCTCATTAACTTAACTGCTACATAAAGACTCTTTCACTAACACAGCTCAATCACAGCCATTAGACTAATAAGGAAACCAAGAGCGTCTCCGCACAGACACGCAGAGGCCTCCAAGGCTGTTTTTTTTCTGATGAGAAATGCAAATTGATTGAGTTACATAGTGGACAAATAAACAGCCTTTATTATCTTGTTCATCATTTTTATATCCGCAACAATTTTTAACTACACCCCTGAAAACAATTCTTTATCTCAGTGGGACTATCCTGGTTAAATAAAAATCAATAAACAAATAATATAACTAACAATGGCATTGGCTAACAATGTTAATCAAATGAAAACATTTATAAACTGAATAAAACGATTTTAACACATAATATTACCTCTGTAAGTTTCTAAAACTAGAACAAGCTTCAAAATGCAGACCATTCTTAGTAGTAATGGTCCCCCTTAGTAAGTGTATCTTTAATACTATGTACAGTATTCTGTATAGTACAGCATATTCATAGAATTGCTGAAGCAGTGGGATGTGTCTTAGCTTCTGCTTGAATTGCAAATCTCATATTGATTTGTGCAAACTAAATGTAACAAGTTCATCAACAGGAATTCATCGGTCCAAATGAGTAATCTCTAGTGTATGAGAATGCTGGAACAATGCTAGGTGCTACAAATGTTAGGATACAAATAGAACGTCATTATTTACACCAGCTTATCCTGAAAGTGATCCAGGCAGGCTGTACAGCTCTCTCCAGGCCAAACAGATTCACAGGAAACACAATCGCACTCTGCACTGTCAACAAACACTACATTATGCATTAATCCCTTCTGTACTCAGTATTATTACTGTATTATTTCATCTTAGCTCCAAAAAAAGCTGACCCAGAATGTTACCACTGGCATAACCTTAACAAGGAAGACTGTAAGCTCATCAACAGACAGAACACCATACTAGAATCCCTATAGATTTGCTGACCTGGTTTATGGTGAACATCTCTGTAATGACTGGTCTTATTCACATGAAACAAAAACTAACACAAAGTTCAACATTTTCACTGTCAGCATAAATAAACAAAAGTGAAATCATTTTTTACACAATAAGTTCAGTGGTGTCACAAGACATAATTGTAATAATTTGAAAAGACCCAACCAAAAACATGCAACACCCTATGAACAGTTTACAATCAGGGACCGTAGGGGAGTTCCTCCCTCATGTGGGTCACCACCTGCAGAGGGGTTCATAGGGTTTGTTGAACCTTCTATTAGTACGTAATTTCTGTTAACTTTCATTACACCAAAAAAGTGCATTTTACCTGCCCCCATCTGTATTAAACACTGTAACACTGGCCTTTAGAATATTGTGATGACATCTAAAACCCAGCAATAAACACGATTCAACAGGTTCAGGTTCAACATTTGTGAATTTTCCTTTTGGATATTACCAGTGAAGTCCAATAAAATGAAGCCCCCACCTGTGCGTATGAAATAAACCACCAATAAACCTCTTTTCCTCACTCATATTTACCTCCCTCTTGGTACTATGAATGATATTACTTTAACGGGCTTCACTTACCAGACTATTCCCTGTGCCCCCGAGCCGACGGGTCTGAGGCTCTGATAGCGTTTTAGAACAGTGAAAGTGGAATCGCCCACATCTATACTGTAGTACTCCTTCTCGCGCTTGTTCCTGTTCATGGTGGCACCTGAGACCTACGCCGAGACAGGGCATCCAAGTGGAGCACTCCTCACCACACCTGGAGACAGGAAACACAAGTGAACATATAGTAAAGATATGCTTGTTAAAAACATGCCACTTCCCAAAATACATTTGAGTTCAGCTCTGTGAAAACAACAGGTTCTTGGTATGATAACGTATGTTTCAGTTTTGCTTGTGTCCATTCCCTTTACATCCACTTTTGTAGCACTTTAAAAAAAATATAGTAACAATAGACATGGAAGTTAGTGCTTATTGCTTTGTAGACACTTCCACTGTGAAAGTAGTTCAAATGTGAACCAGTTTTAAATACAAATGTGGCATCTGTTCTATGAAAAAATGTGAAGGTGCAGTATGTAACTTTTCTGATGGAGGGCCCATCAAATGCCTTTCTTCATGAAGATGTTATTTCTGTGTGTGGGATGGTCCACAGTGTGGTATTAAACCTTTCCAACTTTATCGAGACCAAACCAGACCAAGTTACACTGTGAACACCAGGTTCTTGGTATGATAACGTATGTTTCAGTTTTGCTTGTGTCCATTCCCTTTACATCCACTTTTGTAGCACTTTAAAAAAAATATAGTAACAATAGACATGGAAGTTAGTGCTTATTGCTTTGTAGACACTTCCACTGTGAAAGTAGTTCAAATGTGAACCAGTTTTAAATACAAATGTGGCATCTGTTCTATGAAAAAATGTGAAGGTGCAGTATGTAACTTTTCTGATGGAGGGCCCATCAAATGCCTTTCTTCATGAAGATGTTATTTCTGTGTGTGGGATGGTCCACAGTGTGGTATTAAACCTTTCCAACTTTATCGAGACCAAACCAGACCAAGTTACAGGTCAGAACTGTGGAGAGGCAATCCCACTCACAGTCAGAATTCCTGTTTTTCTAGGCATTTTTGAGCTTTAAAACCACCTGTAAAATTTAAGGTAGAGCTGAATATCATATTGTGTAACACTGCAGGCCAGGTCAGAAAGTTACATAGTGCACCTATCTTTAAATCAAAGAGAATAACTTTTTTCAAACCTCAATATCGAGGGCTTGATACTCAATACTGAGTTCAATACCACAATGGTTATTAAAAACATTATCTTAACATTATCAACTTATCTAATCTGACATATTGTCAGTTTTTTATATTCCCATGTGGTATCCTACTTGTTATGATAAGACAGTTTCAAACTTAATTATACTTTTTTTTTCCCATTCTCAATGCTAGTCTTAGTATCAACTCTTGACAACCCCACTAGGCCTGCAGTTGACTACAATTCTTGGTGAATCACAGACAACTATTACCCATCTGTAATACCCTTATGTATTTGACCCAAACAACACTAGAGCTGTACCAGGGTTCATGCAAAAACAACTATAGAAGAAAGTATTAAATAAGGACAGACCCAATCTGTGATTAATGAGCGTAATCCTAATAGTTTATGCTAAAAAATACCGAATCTTCAGCTAACTCACTCACTTCATCATTCTGCTGTTGTGTCATAAATCCTTATAATCTAAATAGAATAATTCATCGACTAATGCCAATTTTTCTCTCTGTTTGCAAAATGGTGGCTTTCAGAGATAAAATCTACTGCAAAATCTATGCAATTGAGACGTCCTGTTAACAACAATCTTATGTTTCTCTGTGTTGCCGGTTTGTTTCGTTTCGACCTCAATTCCTCCTCAGCTCCCAGATAAATCAATATTCTATTATAAAGGGTGCAAATAAAGACCACAAAGTCATTGGTGGCTTATTGTCAACCACAACAAAACTCATCAGTGTTTGATAAACCCTTATTTGTCTTCATGACTTAATCAGAACCTGATAAAAGCATAAATAGGCAGAGTATAACAGATATTCAAACATGAACACAGCAGTGCGGTGTAGAGCACAGAGACACTGAGGATCCAGGACGCGAGGTTTTCATGCTGGGAACAGGAATCATTAGTGGAATTTGGAGCGCAGCATTGAAAAGGTTGGCTCTGAGTGGAGATGATGGCTGTACATTTCACAGTCCACGACCCACATCATGTACATCACCGTGCTGCAGACTCTCTCATCTCCTCCAAAGTACTCGTTTCTATGGCAGCATGCAGTTTGTGTTACAGTTTCCCATGCCATCCAAAACTAGCACCACGTTATGTATTCATTGCTGACAAAATGACAAGATGAAGATTTTAAATTCATCAAAACATTGTCCGGAAAAGCGCTGGATAATATTGCAACTGAATCAAAATTCCAATTTGAGTAGGTGCAGTTATCAAATTGCAAAGTCTTCGCCTTTACAAACATGTATAGAATTCTTGCAATAGTTTATCAGTTCAATCTATCAAATGTTAATGTTCCTGGAGGTGTTTAGAATGTGCACACAATCCAATTCTGAATAAAAAATATCTATTCTAAGTGTTAAATGCTGTATCAATTAACAAATATATGATGAGCCCAATGAAACGCATGCTAAATTGAGGTTTAATGCATATGTTAGAATATTCCAAAACACTAACATCAACAAAGTACCAGCTTCCATAAACCTTATACAGTGTACTTTTAAGTACATTTAAATATGAAAAATCACAATTTAAGTTTTCATCCCAACAGGATATCTCAAATATTGCTTCAAATGTGATGTTTTAATATATTTTTTGAATTTAATCCATCTGAGAACCTCTCAAATCATTTCACTTTTATTAATTCAAAAATTGTGTTTTGCGTGATGGTACTGCCCCACCTTTTTCATTCCACTTTATTTTTCCACTCCTCGGGAATCCAACTTGAAATGAAGGCAGCAGACTGATTCTTTGTATGAAACAGTAAACGAAATAAGATTGGCCGACCGGAGCATGGCTCAAATTGAGACGTGCACAAAATGTCAAATAGGATCTTAAGCTGTCCCCTAAATGCATTCCCCGCCATGTGTCCTCCTATATCCACCCGGCTTTACTTCATCTTTGTCTCCTCTCCCCCCCTCTCTCCTCCTCTCCTGTCTCTCCCAGTTTTGATCATAACACCATCTTTCCCTTCCCCGCTGAAGAGGCTTGTCGACAGTCGCCGGCAGAACTACAAAAGTGCAGGGATTTCAAAATGTGTGCAAAAGTCTCAGGAAAGACGTTTTATCTCACTAAAGCAGCAGGTGGCAATGGCAAATAAACATGCAACAGTATTAGAGCCCTCCGTCTCAGAGTAGAAGTAAGCTGTGCAAACGACAACATTTTTCAAGAAAGTTAGGACATTTAGGTTATCTTATTTTGTAAGTACCAAAAGTATTGAAAAAACATACTAATTGGTACAATAATAATATCAAAACTAGATTTGAGTTAGCATCAATACTAAAAAATAATAATAAAAAAGTCACATTCACAGGGCAGAAATGAACAGTTTCTGAATAGCTTTAGAATGATCTTGAGCTGCATCAGAAGTCTAAGAAGGCTAATATACGCTACCTGGAGGACTGAGGGATTAGAAAAATATTAGGCAACAGGGTCATATAAAAGAAAGTGCTATGATTTAATGTTCAAAATTACATTCTATTGACCAAAGAAAGGATGTTTTTAATCATCGTTATGGTATCTGAATTGGTATTGAGTATCAAGCCTATTTCTTGGTATCAAAATGTGAGTATTGTGACAACACTAGTTCTTAATGCACTACCTAACTTTTCTGGTGTGGGGCCAACCACCTGCTGGCCTGCACTGAGATGCTATTGCTTTGCCAAGAACTTTCCACAGTATGACACTGAACCATCATTCAACCGTAGAGACGAGGAGGAGAGATGCTAGTAGAGCAAGTTACATGTCCGGTCTCTATAGGGAGTAATTTAGACCATTAAGACCACTTGTAACTGAACAAATGCATGTTGGACTTGATTGAAGTTTAATACCATACTGTGGAAAATTCTAGGAAAAGCAATAAGCCACCCATTCTGCATGTAAGAACAAAGAAAGATCATTATCAAGCATTTCATTTAGGCCCTTTAATACAAAAAAGCCCACTTCAATAGCTCTGAAAGGGTTAAATAATTAATAAACACTACCTGATATTATATTGAAAGAAAGAAGGTTGATATATTCAGGACACTGGGGAACTACTGAGATATTTTAATAAAATGAACCCTTTGTTTTGTTGGGGAAAAAAATAATAGCGTGCAACAAAAACAGCTCCTTATCAGCTCTGAATATTAAACGTGTTCATTTTCTGCAGAAGTATGAATAGAAGGGAAGCTCCCCTGATAACACACTTCAAATCGCTTGGCTCAATTTTTCTTAGATGGGTTTTAGTTCTTCTGGGTTTGATTTCCGTGCTTTGAAGGATAAACTTCATTTCACTTTGTTTTCTTTTTGTCTGCGACTAGGTTGGGGTCACCTGTGGACAACAATGATATGCTAATAACAAAAGGTTGACCAATAATAACAGGTAGTTTAATTACTCAGTCATTACTACGCAACAAAGGGTTCATGGGCAAGGCACCTTAACGCACACTGCCGTCTAATCTTCAGACTATGCACTCGTTACATGTCTAAAAATCTCTTACAACCAAGATCTAATCATGTAACTGGAGTTAAGCCAATTGAATTTTATCCTAGTTAACACAACAACAAAATAGTCTCAAGCATAGACTGTGGACAGCAGGGTTGTCAAAGAAAATAAAAATAATATTGATACCCAGACAATAATTAGTAAAAAAAAATTGCATAAAAAATTACTTGAGCAAGTACTGATGCAGAAAACTAAGATCAAAGCTGAAGCATGTATTGCTATAACATTTATTTACTATTGTTTGGCCTTGCATATTTATTAGTATTTCCTTGTGGTACAGAAATTGGTCTGGAGTATCGATCATTTTCTTAGTAAGGGTTTGAAAGATTATTATGATAATGCTAAAAGCCAGGGTATGTTTGTTCCCTGTCAGTATCTGCACCTTATAATCTTCTGTATTGTTGCCATCAGCCAATCACAGCCTGCCGTGTTGCCCGCAGCAGCAGAACAACACACCTCCCTCAGCCTTACCATTTAAATATCCTTCTTTCTTTTGACAAACAGAAAATTAAGGTGATTTTTTTTACCCTCCCAAAAATAACCACTTTGCTTGGTGTTATACAAGTTGAGACAATGTTGCTAGCGCAGTGCACGGCTGAACACGTCTACCACATTTCCCAGAGTGCATTGTGGCGTGGTTTTGTTTTTGATACGGAGAAGTGTTAGCCTACCGGATCTGTGACGGCGTGTGAAAGAGGGCCAGAGCGATATGACAGCCCGTGTGTCAGCCTGTCAGCCCAAATCCTGCTTTTGGATAGAAGGTATACGAGTATGCATGTAGAGGCCTGCAGTACCACACGCTCTGCAGGTGGAGAGGAATACGAATTTATAAATGATTGGAAGCTGAAAAACTGACAATGTCGAACGTAAGAGACAGCCGGGGCTGAATGGTTTGTGATAAAGAGACCGTTTTTCTTTGCTTTTTGGTGAAGAGGCAGCTCTGGACAAGCAGGGGCTGACTTGATTTGCACCGGCCTTCACCTCTCCACTGTCCATCATTCTGTCCACACAGGGAGCAGCAACATCATTCACTGGACAATTGGAGAACTTCTTTCTTTTTTTTAAGTTAATTTTTTTCACTAAAAAACAGCCACTTCTGCCAGACTTGCTCTTCCTAGTTTTAAATGTTCAGGAAGAAGGTTAACAGCTATACTTCATTCTACAGTACTATTTCCAGCTATAACTCATCTATGAGTTGATACATTGAAAAGACATTACACTACACTACATTTGTGACATCTATATTTCAAGCAATAGACATGCTAATATATCAAATGTTCCTCTCAAGCCTGGCCAACCCTTCTCCTGTACATGGGAGGAGAGCTGAGCAATAATAACTTAAATTAATCAAATATCTTTTTGGATTTTATTTAACCAGGTAAAATCTTTTCAGAACTAATTTTCATTTACAAACATCCACAGAGCCAATTCTTTGTCAGTAAAACATGTGGCTTGGAGCAAGGTTGTGTTAAAGTATCTGGTCCAATATGTTTCTGAATTTAAAATTGAAAGACATATTTATTTGTAGATAAATAAAATAACTTGGTTAATACAAGGTAAAAATGTGAAGTATTGTTTCGGGCATGTCACCCTGCCCTAGTGAGCAGAAACTGCACTCTTCACCTGTATCCGCTCTGGATGAATCATTGTCACTTCCAACAAATGCCTGTCAACACCCTAACACCAAAACCTTAGCTACAATTTGCATAGCATTTTGTAAAGTAGCAGGAACCGGGCCAAACGCCAGAACATTTAGGGCACGTCCATTAGAAGAGGAAAAGGGTGCACACACAGTATTTGGCACACATTCATGGTGGTAGATTGTAGGAGGGAGAGGGCGTAAATTTAATCAGAGAGGTCACTTTGAGAAATTTCTTTATGCCTCTGCCAATTTAAGTAGTTGCCCTTACATACCTTTTGGGAGTAAAAGAAAAAAAAACACAGTGCAACCAGGACTGTTAAATATGCAGCAATGGTGTCCCAAATAGGTGTTAGTAAGTATTGTTTTAGTATTGTTTATCAACTAGTGTCTTATATAGTCTTATTATAGTGCTAGTGTCTATTATAGTGCTGTCATGATATTAAAATTTCAAACTCGAGAAAAAGACTTGATACTCAATACCATAATAAAAATAATAACAACTGTTCCTTTAAAAAATACTTTGTTTTATGTTACCATGTGGGATTATATTTGTGTAATCCCTCTGTGGTTCATGTATAGTGGTCCATAGCTATACTATTCTCTATGAAGTCTTACACTTACACATTCTAAAACATTTAAGTCACGTAAAATGTTATTACCGCGTCAAAAAGACAGAGTTGTTTTGTTTCATTCATACAAGTAATCCTGCGTTATTACATTTCCAAAGCTCAAATGCTCTATTCTAACTTTTGATGTCATTTAGTGGTGTTTTTTAAGTTAATGCCTAACTTGAAGTCGAGTAGAGGGGGATGAAATTATCCAAATGATTCTACTGAAGTTGTGTAGGGTTTAAAAACACAGTGGAGCAACTGTATTACCACATGGCATGACAAGGTGGAACAGAGAGTTTTTCATTATGAGTGTAAATATGCAGGATTTGTTAAATATGTGTCAGTGAAACAAAGTACAACTCTGGGTATGTTTTGATGGGGAAACCACATTGTATCATAAATCAGAAACTAGTGTAATACTGTACTACACCATTTAACAATATCAAACAAAAGACAATGATCATTTTACCACCACCACCCCTCAGAAGACCAACACCTTAATCCCTCTCTGCAGTCTACCTTCCAGTTTTTGGTGCAGGAATCGGATTTCTTCTTAGTGCTTTTGG
>KN495716.1:51771-69113 GCA_000787155.1 Scartelaos histophorus
TCTTCTTAGTGCTTTTGGCTCACAGCGCTCTTACCCTTGGCACAGTCATTCTAACAAAACTTGCTAGCAACGTGCAGTGCAGCTAGCCTGGGGGCAGTATCCATCAAATGTGACAATAAGGAATCATGTCCAGGAGATCCACGCGTAAGGAGTGTTGCAACGTGTGTCACTCCCAGCTCACCACGGCAAAAACGTCAACAATTTCATAATTTACCTTGTACCGATACCAGCGTGGAGGGATTGGCACGTCTGGTTCCGAAACGCGCTATTTGGGAACATTACGCAACGTTTATAGGAAGAAATTCAAGCTATGGAATTGAACGCAGATATTGGCAATGCTAATGAAACTAGCCAAGTTATGCGCTGTGCCATTTAAACTCATCAAAACATGGGCGTGTTGGGTCCTCCTCCTAGCATGTGCCAAAGAATATGTTCACGTCTTTACGCGCGCATTAACGGGAGGTCACGGTGTTACGGCTCAACTTTCGCGTGTGCTACTGACTGGTGGCCCTGGTACACGGGTGAAAGCAGGGCTGGTGTGCGCCCTGACAAGGATAGGTTACTGTAAGCGTGCCTCCCAGCGCAGCCACTCCGTCTGCCTCTCTTTTCCCGTTAGGCCAGGGTTGTTCCAACATGCTCCAAACACAGATGCACACGCGTTTTACACTCTAGTCCTATATATGACCCCAGGGGTGCGCTCTCCCACCCCGATACCTGGCGATCACAAGCCTGAACACGCCTCACGCACGAAGGAAAACATCCAAAAGTGTGTGGAGCTCACCCCTCTCCTCTGGTTAATTCCAACAGAGTCCGACCCACAGCAGCAGCCGCCCGTGTGCCTTCTTTCGCTGGAGAACCCGAATGGACGTGTCGGGAGGGAGTAAATCCACGTTTCCACTCACGCTAGCGCACCTGGATCCGCGCGAAATACATGTGTGATTAGAAGGTACACGATTCTCAGAGCTTCCGTGACACAAGCACTTTCTGCCATTTCATACCGACGTCGTCTGGTCGAAACCTTCCGATGTTTCCTTCGGCTGCACAATGAGGAGCAGGCAGCGTTCAAGAGCGCCTGCGTGCTTCCGGGAGGATCAGGCTAAAGCGGAAGCTGCGATTGTGCAACGTTTTTTTGTTTTTTTTAGTTTTGTTTTTTTTATGGAGATCACCTTTATATTTTAAACAAAAATTAGTATTTTGAATTTGTTGGAATTGTTCAATGTCAAACTTGTATAGGAAAACTTATTGTATGTCAACTGAATCAAATTGAAAATATGCAAAGAGATTTAAAAAAATTAAAATGTTTATGCATATTCATACCGTGTTGTGGTATTTCACACAGTATAACTTGTACATGTATAGAAAATAACTAATTGCAGCACCAGTTTCATTGCTGTTGCACTGCAGAGTAAATTAGGCTAAAAACAGTAGCTTCGACTGTTTACTAAATAACTTTTAAAATGTTGCCTTTTAACAAAGCTATATTTTTTCTTCTTTTTCACATTCCGGAAAGGCATTTTGAAGTTTTATCACACTATTAATGATAAGTGATGAGTACACCATGGAGTTAAAAAGTAATGCCTCTCTGTCAGAAAAAAGTGAAATAATTTTTTCACAATAGTTTCAGAAAGTGGTGGCAGTTTCACCAAATACCCCATTGTTGCCTGTTAAAAGGACTCTAAGACATAAGATTAATATGGCAAAAATAATGACAGGGTTCAGGATTTGTGGCTTTTTCCATTGTAGTTATATAGGCCTCTCCCTCCAACTAAAATCATGGCATCATCACATTTCAGACCATGAATATGAACTTATTCCTAATACAAAAAACTGACCTCTGTGTAACCTTTGTTGCTTGTCTGATTTTTTTACCCTAGTTAACCATAGCATTTTTCTACTGATCAACCACAGACTACGTCCCCCCCACTGAGTACTAATCTACTCTGGGGTGTAGATGAAAGTGGGACAATTACTGAGTCACTTGCCGTTCGAAACATCAGATTAGCACAATACCTTAGCCTACAATAGCTTACTCCTTTGCTTTGCTTCCTCTGCCGTTAGTCAGGCCTGCAAATCCAATTAAGTGCTTATGTTCGCCGGGCTAAAAATAGTCAAAAATGACGGAAAACAGAGGAGCGACACGTCATTACTGCTGAGCGAGGGGTAAATTATGCTATAGAGCTAAAAGGTGTTTATTGAAGGGATGATTGTTGTGTCATGAGAGAGAATCATGGACCTGTTGCTATGACAGACACGGGCAGAGGGGCCATGGCGGCGACCAGAGTGAGGATTAGATTCCGAACTGTGGATGTCTGAAGGAACTTAAGGCAGTCTCCTGGAATACCGGATGATATAAGGTAGGCCCTATAGCGTTATTATGCCTTCTTCTGGATGAAATATTAGGAACAGGACCATCTTGTGAAGACAGTGGGGCGCTAGGGTGCTCATTACATGGCACCATATTGGGAGCTTCTTGCTTTTTGATCTACCTCTCTGAAAGCCTGTCCATTTAGATAAGAATTTTATTAAGAGTTTGAAATTGTGTGAGTAATCTAGCACAGAATTTGCGTTTATGCCAATTTCACATTAGTATAAATGCTAAAATTTCATATTGGCACAGAATTTGCAATTATGCCAATGTGAATTTTTTGGACACAAATTAACCCCATAGAATCTGCATATCATTATAGAATTAAAATGTGCTACATACTGCTTATACATTCAATGAGTTATGCAAAGACAGTATTTGAGATCATTTCATTTAGTTCTAGTTAATTATATTATATTTACAATAGGCTCATATTTGGTTGCAGAACTGCTTCCATAGGCTAATGCTAATAGTTGTAGCTTCGAGTGTGCCATATCAAATAGATTGGGATACTTAACCTGATTAAGAGAGCACAGGCTCTTGGCACTATGTGATGTCTGATGTCTTAACTTCTTGTTCTACCCAGAATTTGAATTGATTTGAATTTGATTAAGTATGTCTAATACTTAATTAACGCTTTTTTGTCATTGGTCCAGATTGAGTGATTGATTTAGCCTTAATCCAGAATGACATATAGGCCTATTTAGACTAGGACTGCCAAATAAAGACAGTTCCTTGCATCTTCTAGGTTTGACAAAAATGATACAATGCAAGAAAAGCTTGCAGTTATTAAAATAGATAGAACTACGTGTCTCATAGTAGCTGTTAATTATACAGTGGTTTACAATCTGCTACTATTAAGTCAGGACATAGTATTTACAACTGACTCTGTACTAGCATGTCTTAGCTGTGGGGTAATTGTTCCAAAGTTTCTCATGGTCACATGAATCCTATTTGGAATATAAACATGTCATGTAGTTTAAGAAATCAACTTTTTCAAATAATGTTATAATATCATAAGCGGAAGTTGTGTAGCTGCGCCCACTTAGGTCCTTTGCTCTAAATCCATAAGCCTGTCTCACTGAAACTCTCACCCTTGACCTTTGGTGTGGGCTACTATATTGTTTCCTTGAATGCAGCCTTAGAATGAGAATACAGCAGTAAAATCAGCAAACAATTGTTAATCACCTGTATGTTTTCAGGTGGAAGGTCAAGAATCTTCTTGTCTAACTTGAGATGCTATTGTTTAGTTTATGCTATGTTATATGCTTTATTGCACATATATGACATAAAACCTGGTTATCTCCATAGAAACCAGCTGGTGACACCACCAGGCCAAGTATTTTAATAGTGAAAACATTGTTAAAGGAGACCTATCATGATATTTAGTATTAAACTATTGGGTTGTTTTTTGTTTGTTTTTTTTCATGTGGTTTGTTTTGATTGGCCTAATAATAGAAACATGACAACTGCTCAAGTAATGGTAAAGCACTCAACACTGCAGAACTGAGAAGCCCCACCATTTCACTGTAGCAAGCAGCAGATTTTCAGTTATGCATGTTTACCTCTGAAAAGGCCTAGATCACATTATTTAAACCAACATCTGTGACCTGGAGTCAGTTTTTTGGGGGGGATAATCAGATTACTCAAAACATGCATGAAGAAAAATACAACATGGTTAAAAGCTTATAAAAATCAATTTTAGATTGATTAAAGATCTCCCTTTTATTTGACTAAATGCAAGATGGATTTAATACCATACAGTGGAACATTCCTGGCTAAGCATGCAACTTTTGCATGAGAAAAGCCACCCACCAGAGAAAGTTGTATATTGATCTATTAAGTGACTCTATTCATGATCGATCAACAATGCTCCAGAAGAACTTATTGTTTTTGACTTGCCTCCATTCAACAGTATAATATATTCCATTCTTGTTTGTAGCATGGGTACTTTTGTGACCCTGGCGGAGGTGCTGGAGGCCCGGGGTTCACCGCTGGAGGAGGACGAGGTCTGGTGTCTCCTCCTGGCCACCGTAGAGGCCTTACTGGACATCTCCAAAAAGGGTACGCACTCTGCCTCTCATTAGGTCATAACAGATTGACTTTGGTGAAAGAGCCTCGTAGGTGGTCATCCTTCTTAGGCTTCTCAGCTGACTTTGCTCAAACGCTTCCTAATGACTAAATCCTTTGTTTCTGTTGAACTGTGGCCCTCAGGTTCAGGGAACATGTGCAGTGTGCTAAGTCCGGGCTCAGTGCTGCTCTCAGCCAATGGGAGCGTGGCCTTTAAGAGTTGTGTGCGCTATGAAGACGCCGCAGCATCTTTCACTGCTCCTGAGGCTCAGCAAGGGCACACCGCCTCCAGCCGGATCGCCACAGAAAAGGTCTGAGCTGGATTTAAGGTGTCAGCCAATAGACAATTATTATTTTAACTCTGAATACATTGGACTTGTGGGTGTGTGTTTCTGTTTGATGCTCTAAGACCCCACAACATAGACATGAACTATGAACAAGGTCAAAACAACTGAATTTTGAGTAAAGGTCTAGTAGGGTGGTTCTCAAATTGGGGTCATGAGGCACTGATCTGAGAGTCACAAGATGACTTGGAGGATCTACCGTAATTTCAGAATTATGTCACTGTATTTCATTGATAACAGTATTTAAATTATTCTAAAAGATTTAATTTTGCTTTGTGCTGTGATGTTCATTTGCCGGTTGTATAATTATTTTGGAGGTCCTGACCTGAAAAGTTTAACATCTGACTTTATGAGCTTTTATTAAAATTCTCCACATCTGGATCGATCTATACTTTAGGCTAAGATGAATTCTTTAATCATGTTAATCCAATGTTTTATTTAGTGTTGCTGTATTAATGCTTATTGATACTGCATTACCTGGTTTCTGCCAAAATATTCGATATTGCATGACCTGGAGTCTAAGGTTTGATTTATATTAAAATGTTTTGTACATTGATTACTATATCACCAATTTGTCAGTGATTATAATATCGCGACATCAGGGATGATTTCATTTATCAGTCAAATTTCACCAAATATTGGGGTGATATTATTTCCTATGTTTTTTGTTTGTTTTGTTTAGAATAGAATAGCAATAAAGCTAAAGAGTTGGGAAGAAATACCAGAGAAAATACATTCTGTTATAAATTTCTGTTTCTGTTCTTTCATGCTCAAACCACTTGTTTTCAGATGGTTGTGTACTCTTTGGGGATGACTCTTTACTGGTGTGTGGATTACCAACTACCTCAAAACCAGGTACTATATCAACCTTGTGAGATAATGTCAAACTGTGCCCAGCCCCTCTGACCCTCTGTGTGTGTCAGCCGGTGCAGTTGAGTGCGGAGCTGGAGGGCCTACTGCTCAGTATGTGTGAGGAGGTGTGTGTGCGGAGGCCTGAGTTGCTGACTGTGCTGGAGAGCTGTGAGCTGCACCAGAAGGCCGCCATGCTGCCCCCGGTCCAGAGCTGTGTCCGGCAGCTGGTGGAGGACGTGTGCCGGAGCGCAGTGAGTCACTGGAGCAGCAGCCAAATGATGCAAAAATAGACTTGTCCAGTTTGTGTATTACAAGTGGGATTTTGTAGAGAGCTGAGGGAGATGACTTTGTTTGGGAAAATGTATTTCTCTGGGGTTTAGAAACTGATGGTGCTGAAGAGGAAGAAAAGGCTGAAGTGCTGGGATTGTCTGGCATCAGTGGTGAAAGGAATAGGAACACAGTTTCCATTCATAATTTAATTTCATTTAAATCAATGAATACATCTAGGGATTGTGTCGTCACACCACTTCTTAGAATTGTCAGTTGTCAACCTAATGTTCAAGCAGTGGAGATTTTAAGATGCTCAATACTAAACTTAGCATTCCTTCAGAAGTATTAAGATAGAAGTGACCCAGCAGTTTGTCAAGTTGTTCCATGGCACTAAAATAGGCTGATATGCTGACCTCAATACTGCTCTGTCATTGGTCTGCCAGCTGCTGGGCAAATTTGAACCTCACAGCGGGAGTATGTCAAGATGGATTGTCATGAGTTTGTGAACTCTTAAATGTTGCGAGAATCCATTTTGCTGTGCAAGGTTAAGAAGGTGACCCCGCCAGGCCAATTTTACTGGTCAGATCTGTGGACAAGTGACCGAGCTCACTGTAAGAATGCATGCTTTTTGAGGAAAAAAACACCATTGAATGAATATAAAATACATACATTTATAGCAATTCGGTGGAACTTTCCAGGTAATGCAATAATATCTTCAAGACAAGACAAGCAGGTGGCAGATCAGAATAGTCTTTCTGTTTGTATTCATAAGTGTTGTCTAAAATAGTAGTGTTATTCCAGGTTGATAATGTGTCTGTGTCTGAGAGTGGATCCCAGCTGACTGACCGCAGCCAGATGGTCCGGGACAGATTACACAGTGAGTGCTGATTCAAAAATAATTCATTGAGAAATGCAGCCTACCTTCTTGCTATGGGTTTGTCATTGTATTTTATACAATGTCTAAATATATAATATATATTATAATGCGATGTATATCCAATGGGTTTTTTGCCCATTAAACTTCAGCTCAAGTGAAGAGATGCCAGACTAACTTCCTTAAATAGAGAAGGAAAATGTTTTGTAATAATAATTATTTAATTAATAGCAAAATATCTATATTTTTAGGAGCTTCCTTTAGCAACTCTCCATGGGCCCTAAAGCAAAAGAACCCTACGCCTTACTCTCCATCTGAACCAGCTGGGTAAGAAACGGGCTGATTTTATAATATCGTTTAGAACTATGAAAATACTTTTAAACTGTATGTGAACCTGGAACTCTGTGTGCACAGTAACTCTATGGGGTTGCGTAAGCGGGACTCATACAGCACTTGGCAGTCGCCCCGCAGCCCTTATCTGGACGGAGGTCGCCATGCCAACTCCAGGTCCTTTTCTCAGTTCAACTCCACTATGAGCCTCAATGACAAGAAGCTCAAGGTCAAAGATACAGAAAAATGTATTAATGTATTTTTTTGTGAGTAAAGTAACAACATATTCCTGTTTTCATTTCCAGGACATAGGGCCAGAGTTTGTACGTCTGTTAGATGAGCCACCAGTTGTGCTAGAACTGCCTGGATCCATTCTGGTCAGTGACTAGGCCTTTTTGTTTTACTAGAACACTGTTTAATATGGACGTAACCATTTTGGAAATACTAAAGGAAAATACTGTGACATCAACCCTCAGTCTGCCCCAGGGCAGCTGTGGCTACAATAGTAGCTTGCCACCACTGAATGTGAAGTGAATGAACAATGAACTGTAAAGCGCTTTGAGTGTCTTGAAAGGCGCTATGCAATGCAATGATTAATAAATTAATTAATCAAAAGTTTGGTAAACAAATGGTAAACGATTAAAATACATTGTTTTGGAAGAGTATCATGGTAATGACCCATAGGAAACTACATGGACCATTATCCTCTGCTTCGCAGCAGTCACATTCTAATCATTATGCTAAAATGTTTTGAAATGCGGCAATCAAAAGGGTTATTAGGCCATTTTTAATGAGATTTTCTACAATGCTGTAAGCTTTCACAACATTTAGAAAATACAACTTAATAATGTGATAATATAATGGCTATGTTTACATGCACAAATATCAGATCATGATCTGATTTCTGGAGTTATCAGATTATTACAATGTCATGTTAACAGTAAACATCTGTAATCTGAAAAATAATGTGGCAGAAACAAAAATTTAAGTGAAAGTGTTACAGATCAAAGCAAATATTTAAAATTCTTTTTACTTGCTCAAAAACTCTGACTTAATTTATTTTGTGCAAACATGCTCCAACTAATCATCCTAGATCTGATTTTGACCGGTCATGTACATACCCAGATGTACAATCTCTAGTATTTCTTGTATATGATTGTGTTTCCAGACTAAAAAGGGGAAGTCTACAGTCACTCAAAGGGAGCTGAGTGTGGTGATGCCCAGTGGTCAGAGCATCCAGGTCAAGTGTGAGGTCAAATCCAGAGGAGGAGACGTCTTTGACATGATTGTGGCCCACTCCAACCTGGTGGAGCATTTCTACTTTGGCCTTGCTTATATAGATGGTAAGGAAGGAGAAATCCCACTCGTCACACACATATAACCTAAGCGAGCTTTTTTGCCTAGGTTTTGGACTTGGATTAGTGTTAATAGTTAGGATTATTTTAGTAGTATATCTTATTTATGGGCAATGTTGATAGTAGCAAATGTTTCAAAGGTGGTCTGAAGGTACTCGACTGAGGACTGACTTCAAAATTTTTGTATAGATGACTACCTTTTCTACCATGGACCATTCCTGACCAAATAGGTAATTACAATGAATAAAATGTTATTAGAATATTCAAAACAAGCAAAAAAACATTCAAAAACAAGAATTCTGACTTGGTCTGGTTTGGTCTCTTTGAAAATAGAATAGTTTCATATTGTGAAACATTCCAAACAATGGTAGTGTGAAAAAAGTCTTACCCACATTTATCTTATTAATTCCCATTTTTCAGATAATGAGTTTTTCTTTGTGGACAATGACACAAAAATCTCCAAAGTTGCCCCAGATACCTGGAAGAAAGTGCCTACAACCACGTTTATCCTTTTCTTTAGAGTAAAGTTCTTTGTCAACGATATGTCACTACTATTGTAAGTAGAGCTTTATTGAACTACATCCTTGTTATGTCCTTGTCCAAATATATTTAGACAGTACATGTTTGTACCAGGCACAAGCAGACTCGGCACCAGTACTACCTGCAGCTGCGCAGGGACCTGCTGGAGGACCGGCTGGCCTGTCACGAGGAGACGGCTCTGTACCTGGGAGCACTGGCTCTCCAGGCTGAGTACGGAGATTGCACTGAGGTTAGACAACACAGTATGCTCTGTCTGTGGGTTTGTTCATTTAGAAACTTTAGAGGGCAAAAATGCCATTGACATTTAAATAAAGGGGAATGGGTCAAAACAGCAAAAATGTTGAGAAAGGGTAGCTTACAAATAGGACGGGGCGATATGACAAAATGTATATTTACAGTGAAGCATTTCTACTATAGAAATAAATGTAATGTTTAATGTAATATTGTACAAACACACTTTACTCAAATCAGAAAGAGTTGTACATAGTACTTTTTATTTCAGTTTTATATGACAGATATTCTATCATATTAGATGTATGGCAGAAACTACTACCGGCCCGACCAGTACGTGTGCAAAAGTGTGATGGAGAAACGTGCCTTGCCCTACATTCAGGAAGAACTACTGCGACTTCACACCAACAATGCACAAATGCTCACAGAGGAGTCAGAGCTGGAGTTCCTCAAGGTTTAAAATGATTATAAGCAATCTACATATAATAGTAGTATAAAGATGTACTATATCTAACTACTTAGTCCTTGTAAATGTGCAGGTGTGCCAGCAGTTGCCTGAATACGGTGTCTTTTTGCACCGTGTGATGCGTGAGAAGAGGCCTTTGGAGGGAGAGATCCTTCTTGGAGTTTGTGCCAAAGGAGTCATTGTCTACGAGGTGAAAGATGGCTCCCGCTTCGCCAACCAGAGCTTCTACTGGAGAGAGACAGCCACCATCTCCTCCACGGTGAGTCCAACTAAGATTATCAAAACAGTTATAGTTATTGTTTTTGAGTATTAACTGGTTTGTTTGTCCAGAGGTGTAAGTTTGTGATCGAGTGCCGAGGGAGTAAGAAGAAGTACACCTTTGTCACGGAGAGATCCAAGATTGCCAAGTACCTGTGTGACCTGTGTTCAGCCCAGCACAAGTTCAACAATGAGATGAACTCCCGTAAACTCAGCCACAACCTTATGTCTGGTCAGTGATAGCACAGAATACTGATAAGACATGGATGGCAGAAAAGGCATTCAATCATTCATTTTAGACTTTAAGAATGCTTATGAAATTAAAATATTTTATGATTTGGTTTGGCTCCAAGGAGATGTTTTCGCATTGGCATTGGCTGTATCTTCTACTCATTGAGGAACATGAATGCTTATGACTACCTTATTTTGATCATGTACTTCATAAAGACTGTCAGTGTGCAGTGATGCATAAGAAGACATGTCATGTATAATTCTTGCTTGGGGAATGTTCCACAGTATGCCAGTGTGAGATGGGGAATGGGTGATCATTCCTGTCAGTAGTGAAATAGGACCAGCACAAAAAGCTTGTTCTTACAGGAAGTTTATTTTGGCCTGTGAAGGGACACTGAGATATAAGAAGAAAAAGCACAATAATCAACAACAATTTTATCATATATACCTTCCCATCTGAACTTTTTAGTACAACATTAATAGTTTTGGCCCTCAGCTCACTAATGCATATTCATTCTGGCCCATCAGAGAAACCTCGTCCAACATCTATAGCAGACATGTCCAAAGTCCGGCCCGGGGGCCAAATGCGGCCCGTGGTCAAATTTCATCCGGCCCGCTGCCTCTGTCATAAAATCAATAACGTCTGGCCCGCACGTAGCCTTAATACATTGGGCAGCAGTACTGTTACCTGCATATGGCGTAGCTTACACACTAAATGTGTGACTTTTTGCCTCCAATTTTCTAAAATTTCTAATAATCAAATCAACATTTATAGTTACAAATATGTCATATTTCAAATGAGCCCTGCACTTGTTGATATGACTATTACTTGCTCATTTCTCTGTTATTTTATTTACATTTTCTGTGAATATTGAACTGCCATGGTGAGATATTTTTTTATGTTTCCAATGTAATTTGCACTCAAGAGTACAATTACTTCTGTTTAACCGTTAGAAAAAAAGTTAAAGTGTTAAAAAAGTGAAGTTAAGTGAATATTCAATTGAATATGATGTGCATGTTTCAAATGAACCAAAAGGCATGCTTAAGATCGCTGAAATTAAAATAAAAAAGCAAATGTGAAACACAGAATGCTTGAAATTGCTGAAATTTGTTTAAATATATTGTTGTTCTATGTAAAGAACGTCAGCCAAGGTCGGCCCCCCTACATTTTTAACGCACCAAATCTGGCCCCCTTCGCAAAAAGTTTGGACACCCCTGATCTATAGGGTCTTAACAGGATGCTCAAGTGGCTTTGACATGTCAAATATAAAAGAGCACTGTCTATGACTCCCTTGTGTCACCAGATGAGAGCCCGGTGCAGTACAGCCCGGGCTGTCGCTCACAGAGCAGCCGTCTGAAGTCCTACTCATGCTCAGAGACGCCTCAGGATGACAGCGGCCTCACCACACCTCAGGAGGAGCCCATGTCCAAACTGTGTGATGATGTCACCGCCAGGATACAGGCTCGCCTCAAAATGCAAAGAGCTAGCATCAACGAACAGAGGTAACACAGAAAAAAGTTATTTATTGAGCACATTGTGGAAAAATTCATCTGATAAGACACCTCTTATTACACACAAAGTACGGCTGTCAATATGATAATATAAACATAACAGCAGGATGCACAGGTAGAAGCTAATCCTTATATTATTTCGTGCCTGACTTGGCTCTGCACCCCTCTTTTATATTTAGTCTCATTTGTCAGAGAAAACTGATTGTGTGTGTTCTGCAGTACATGCTCCAGTAGTCAGCGCAGCAGCACAGGGATGCGCTCTCCTTCCTGCTCTCAGAGGAGTGGATCTGAAGCACCCTCAGGCTCCCCTGCTGCTAGAGGTACTCACAAATACACCGCTGCCTCCCTCACTTAGCTTCCACATTTACATCTAGACCAACATTACACAACCAGAGGCCTTTGTTAGTTCGGGAGCGGGGTTTCTCTTCTATATTTATGTAACTTTGTTCTCAACAGAAACTCCACCCAAACTAGGCACATCCTCAGAGAGAGAAGTCATCTGCGTCACTTTGAAAAAGGACCCTATACTTGGCCTGGGTAAATTCATTACAATTTCAAAATATTAGAATATTTTGTGAGTATTTTAGCTTTTATTTGACAGATAAAATTCTGTTACAACCACTGGACAACAAAATAATATAGATAGTGATACACTTTGTCATACATATGAACTTGTATGCAGGTATAGTGATTGTGGGTGAAGACACAGTGGGCCGGTATGACCTGGGAATCTTTGTGGCTTCCATTGTTCCTGGAGGACCTGCTGATAAGGATGGACGCATCCGAACAGGTAAGCAAACAAAAATACTTGGATTGCAGTATAATAAAAAGCAGGATGATTTTTTTTTTTTTAAGAACTAAAATATGTTTATTTGCTTTACTTTTTTTTAGAATAGTTCATTTGATCATACATGTGTTCCCACAGATTGAAACAGATTTAAACAATCTGGCTACAAATGATTGTAATTATGATTATTCCAGACTTACGGCTTGATGCTTATGTTTTGTAGTATGTTAAGTAGTTAGGTATTTAAAAGTATTTGCCAGAGGTTATGCAAATTATTTCCCCTACACAAAGATAAAGGCAATAACTATAAACCCAGACCCAGATTTGCAGATTTTGTTACATAAACAAATTGTAAAACAAGCTGCATTTTAAAAATATAAAATAACTGATATAGCCAAAATTGATTCTTGTTAGATTATCAGAAAGATGTGTGGAGCTGTGTTTTGTTTTATTCACACATATTTGAGTAGTAGTTGGACATATAGACAGTAATGCGTCTACATGTCCAAATCTTAAATAGCTTTTTTCCACCTTGTCATGTCATGAAGCATTTTCAAGTTAACATCTCCTTTTACTTCTAGATCAGCAGAGATTGGAAATTCCAGGGCTGAAATCATTCAAATTATTATTATTATTATTATTTTTATTGTGAAGGTGTATGAAGTTTAAAAATACAGTGGAGCACTTACCACATGAAATCACAAGGTGGATGCATGGTTTGTGTATTAAACATGTGTCAATGAAGTAAAACACAATAGCTGGTATGTTTTTGATGAGGAAACAAAATTATAACTCAGATCAGAAAATAGCGTAAAGGGCCTATCCCTTCAAGAAATGTGTGTCAACTCATTTTTTTAATTATATTTGCAAGATAAATGAGATCATGTCCATGTTATGTCCATGAGAGTTGGTTGCTCTACAAAAAGCATTAACTTACAACTAGAATTCCCAGACAGGTCATGTTAACAATAGTAGCTCTTCCATGAGTGTGTGAGCATGCCCTTTGCCTGTAGGTGGTCGCCTGATCTCCCTGAACAACGTGAGCCTGGAGAGGGTGACTTTCAGCGAGGCAGCAGAGGTCATGCACAGCAGCCCCGAGGAGGTGCAGCTCATCGTCTCCCAGGCTAAAGGTGCTCTGGAGCAGTGCTTTGTAATAGGAGTCATTCACTTTGCCCTGTTCTCACTGGAACACAGGCTCACTGATCAAAGGACGTGCCACTTTGAAATCACTTGTCCACGTATAGGCTATTGTTTAAGTATGACATTTGACAGGCCTCCATCAAAACTACAAAAAAAACATTTCAGTCTTTGTGTTTCAGTAGGTCAGTCAAAAATAACACCCAAGATGAGAACAAGAGAACCTTTACTTGGCCCACTATGAGTACAATTCAGTGTTGAAAAGGAAAAGTACAAAAACAGCAGTAAAATAAAAGGTACACATGCAGCTTGTCCTTGCAATAACCAACCAGGAGTACAGTAGTGGCAGATTTTTACCTACCACATTATTATTAGTTTAATTAGTCAGTACAAGGCATAATAATGACATACATAATACATGCTGTAAACATGTTAGTCTGCAGCCCTGGGCTAATGTACATTGGTTGCTATCTCCCATCCCTTTATTAACCAGACATAACCCAGCTAAGCTCTAGATCTCACAAGGCATTTTCAGGTGGTAGTATTTGATACTACATGCTATAATTGTGTAGGTAATGTGGGTGAAGTGTCTTGCTCAGGGACATCATAACAGTATGGAGCACTCATTACAATGTATCAAATGTGTGATTAGGAACTTTGCCAGTAATATATAGTTGTATTCACTATATCCATTTCTGCACAGACATAAGACCAGACTGAATTTACATTTGCTTCTCCACAGTTACCCAAAGCCCCATCAGCATGAGCTCTCCTGTCCTGAGGAATGAAGAGTCTCAAACCCTGCTCACAGACAGTCGCTCTGGAGACGAGAGCGATGATTTAGTGTCAGTTATGAACACACCCAAGACAAGCAACCGCCTCCATGTGCCCAGAGAAGTGCGCATCATGGGGGCACAGGTAAGACTTCAAGTCATGTTATGAAAATGAATCTTTTATTAGCATTTAGCCGTGCATGTTTGAGTAATTCTGTATTGTCTTGCATTCGAGGCTTGAGTGTCACCCACTTCTCAAAAATGTTAATAAATCATAATTAGATCTTCTTTAACAAATGTAGTTCAAAGTTGTTAAAACTAGACCTCACGGCCTACTTCTTTTTCTTTTTTTTTCATTTGATGGTTTCAGGATGGAAACTGCACAAGGCCAGAAGTGATCAGTGTGGAGCTGAGGAAGATCTCTGGAAGTCTGGGTATCAGCATTTCTGTGAGTGGAAAGTTACATCTTTTGTAAATTATACTCTATGGACTGTGGTTTCTCAGCAATGTAAAAAATATGATAAAACCAGAGATTATGATGAAATGCCGTCTCCTTGTATCTGCACTATAGGGAAACATTTTGATAAATGTCATGCTTGAAAATGGAAAACTTTGCTGTAAATGCTAGGTAAATGCCCAGTAGTTAGCCGTAGAGTAAATGATCTTTAACGTGTTACCATTCCTGCAGAGGTGGATAGAGAGCCCAAAAATTGTACTCATGCAAGATGAAGGTACTTAAAAATAATGTTATTGTACTATAGTAAAAGTGGTAAAATTTTTAAGTAGTAAAAACACAATTGTTGCAACTACTTCTCAAGTAAGAGTAACTGTCTCCACATAAGATCTGATTTAAGCTAATTTTAGTGAAAGGACAAAACAAATGAAAAAATATACAAAATCGTTTTTTGTGAAGACACACACAAAAAAGAAAAAAAATATACCTGCAGGAATGTTAAAAAGCTTTTACTCAAGTAAGTGTTGTAACTGTTACATTGTTTCATATGTTACTCAAACAGAAGTAAAAGTATTGATTTGATTAAATACTAATTTGATTTGATTTGATTTGATTTGACTCATTTGATTAAATACTAATGTTAGCGCCTATGGAGCTAAGTGCTTATAATAATTTATGTTAAAAAATAACTTTTCTTTAATATTTTAAGTTGGACAGACAAGCAGCACTGTGCTGTGTAACATTGTATTTCAGGAATTTCAGTGTCTATCAAATGCCTTTCTCCATGGAGATGTTATTGCTTTAGCTGGAATGTTTCACAGTATGGCATTAAGCCTTTCTAACTTCATGGAGACCAAACCAGATCAAGCTACAGGTCACATCTGTGGAGAGGCAACCGCACTCACAGTCACAATATCTGTTTTCTAGGCATATTTGAGCTATATAAACTACCTGTAATTGAATAAATATATAAGGTAGAGCTATTTAATGTCGTGCTGTGGAACATTCTAGGCAGAGCAATGACATATCCATAGATACAAGCAAGTGGACCCCTAACCAAAAAGTTACATAGTGCAGCTTTAAGTTTCTGTTTTGGTTTCCTTAGTTTTGGTTGAATGCTTATTATCCAGAACTTAAAATAAGTGGATTTTGTTATGAGCTTATTGGCTTAGCTGTACCTTTGTTTAAGCCGACTGCACAAAAGTGAAATCATGCATGTTGTGTTCTCAGTGTGATGCTAACGGTAATTTGCCAAATGGAGGAATCTATATCAAGAGTCTTGTCCCAGGAGGGGCAGCAGAGAGAGATGGTCGCCTGCATGTTGGTAATAAAACAATCCTGACGAAATAATAAAAGTTGCTGTTATATTTTGTCCTTTCACATTTGAACCTTTACAATTCTCTCTGATAGGTGATCGAGTAATGGAGGTGGATGGAGTTCACTTCCAGGGCTTCACCTACCAACAAGCCGTGGACTGTTTGAGTAAAACTGGAGAGGTAAGTATACAAGGAATGTACAAGGTGTAGTAATTAATGCCATTCTATGTCTACAATAGCTGCTGACTGAGCATTTTAGGTGCATACATCCATTTTTTTCTATTCATTTTGTTTCTAACATTGTAGTAATTGTATGTTGAAGTTATATTCAATATTCAGTATTCAGTTTGTTTTATAGATTTTATATATATTTTGTCAGTGAATTCACAGACACGTTGGGTTTCACTGTCTCTCCTCTGATTTTGCTCATAACTGTTTACTATGCCTTCTCGAGGTGAGTTGATTCACACTTTATCTTTAAATAATTCTTGTCACTCATCCAGGTGGTGGTAATATCAGTGGAGCGCGAGTTCATAAACCTGCCTCGAGTGTCTCTGAGTGTGGAGAGCTGCAGCAGTGGTTCCAGTAACAGCCCGTCCACTCAGTCCAAGAACAACCACTGCCCTGACAGACGCTCCTCTCAGAGGTCCTCCCAGAGGTCCTCCCAGAGGTCCTCTATAGTGTCCAGAGAGTACAACTTTGTCACTGCAGGTAGGTCCCTTGCACACAGAGAGAAACAGGGCTGAGGTGAACTTTCACACACTTCCTCCAGGTGCTGATCTTCTGACCTGACCTCCTTATCCTTCTGGCTTCTCATATCTATATCAGACACACTCCTGCATGTGTCAGCTGCTAGCTTGCTCTGCTCAAAATGGCTAGTGCAGAAAAAACACTCAAAAGCAGCAGTGACTTTAAGCCTGCCTTAGTCCTTATAATGTTATGATTACTGTTATTTATGTTTGCTTAAGCCATATCAAAGTGATCAAGCGGGAAAGCTTCAAGGGCAAAACTCTTTTTTACTTCAAACATTTATCCAAAAATATTTTATCCGGCTCCTGATGGTGTCTACTTAAGGCTTAGAGCTCCTTGCGTATGTGCCACTGCTCTCAGTATTTACTTGACATTGATAGATATACTTTATTAATCCTTTTCAGGAAATTATTTTGTTGCAGTCTTA
>KN495716.1:69172-81086 GCA_000787155.1 Scartelaos histophorus
TGCTGCTCATACATATTTAAGTTCTTTGACCAATGCAACGCCCCCTACAATAGACATGAAACGTCAACATTATTGGACATTACCTGACTTGTACCAAATTTGGGAGTTAAATTAAATTCTATGAATGATTACAAGCAAAAACATGTTTGGGCATTTTTCATAGTTGATCAGCAGGGGTGCAAAGATTCCAACAAAAAAAACATTTAAAGCTGCACAATGTAATTTTTCTGATAGAGGATCTGTGGACCTGGGCAGCTGTTGGAAAGAGACAATAGCATGCATATATAGCACGGTGGAGTTTGTGTGCTTGTGTTGGTTGTCTGTGATTTAAAATTGTGAATCTGTGTAAAACCAGAAAACACTCAGGAGGTGACTCTGACCAAGAGCGCAGTGGGGCTGGGCTTCAGTTTCCTCATGTGTGAGCTGGACCCGCCCCGCAAGGACTTCAAAAGTCTGGTCCGGATCAAAGAGGTGTTTCCTGGTCAGCCGGCCCAGCAGAGTGGTCAGATCCAGGAGGGAGACGTCCTCCTGGCCATCAACGGACAGTCACTAAAGGAACTCAGTTATCCGGTATGCATCACACATTCATGTACATTATTTAAAGATGTTTATTTTTGTGAGCTTTAACAGATTTTTATTACATATAATCTTGATTAAGTTAAACAAGATATAAAACTGTGCAGTTAGAATGGAATTTTGTTGCATTGTAGCCCTGAGCAATTAGTGCAAAAGCCAAGTTATTAAGTTCAAAATATGTTGACACAGTATCTATCTGCTGCACTCTTGTTAGAACTATTGGAATACAGAACTCGAGATCAAATGTTAAAAACTTTACAATATTGGCAAAATGTACCAAACACCCATAAAGCTGCATTAGCAAAAACACCAACATAAAAAAGTAAAACAAAAACAACATCTTATAAGCTGCTGTATCACTACTGGTAAATACATTTATCACACACAGTCAGAATACTTTTGAATGAAAGTTTAGCATTATAAAATCTCCTCAACTGTACACTGAACTAAATTAACAGAAAATTCTATGAGGTATTACAAGACAATCCCAATGTCTACGTGAAAATAACACATTTCCTACATTTTTAGAAGGTGCTAAAGATCTTCAAGACTTCCCCATCAGAAGTGTGTCTGACTCTGTGCCGACCTAACCCTGGTACGTATGTACATATATGCTAGTATTCACTACAGAAACTAAAATCTAAACAAGTTATGTTTACTTAATTTGAGACAGTTTAATCATTATTTGAGTAAAGTTCACTTGACAAGTAAAATTATCTACCAATGGAAAAAGACTTTTTGTACTTAAAATATGAAAATACTGCTATGGTTGAAAAACAAAACAACTCTCTTCATTTAAAATAAGAAATAAACTCTGTTTTATGCCATTATGTTCTTTTTTCAGACCAAGAGTTTGTGTTCATATCTGACAGTTTTGATGGCTCATCTAGGCTATGTTAGGTCTAGAACCTAACATAAATTCGGAAGTTGCGAAGACCAAATGAACCTCATTGGACTAACAAACTGATGTTGCTCGAATTAAGAAAAACACACTTACTCCATTGGTAGATCATTTTACTTATCCAGTTGAATCAAACTCAAATAAAATGTTCATAATTCCTCTCCATGCTCAACTCATCAGTACAAACATCTACTATGTGTCATCTGCAGGGGTCCTTCCTAGCATTGATCAGTTCACTGGCACCTGAGCCATGTTGCAGTGTCGGAAATGAGTACTTCAATCAATCAATAATGGACCTGGTTCTTCTGATCAGCACTTCAGTCATTTATTACACGTGTCCTATTTGGAAAGGATGGGTTTGTAACAACATATTCTGCAAAACAATTCGATCATACTGAGAAAAGACTTGCCCAGTAGCAGTATGTTTGTATGTCATTCACAGATACTGTATAGTATGAAGGGTACAGAAGATAAACAAGAGCCATGGGGGCTTATGGGGGATTTGAGGATCATAAGGTGAAAAGGTAAGGCAAAGCACATTTAAATATATATGTAAAACTCTGCAAATACTGCAAATACTATATATCTAGGTAATCTGCATCTACATAGTTTCTTAATATTTTCACAAAAATACAAAACAGTAGACTTTTGCATTGCTCTGTGTGTTGGGATGCCTGGAATTGGTACTTTAGTTGCAGATTGATGACACAGATGAACTAGTTTTTTTAGAGGGAGAATACAATTCAAGTTTTATATGTGGTAATTCCTACTGTTGATTTATTCATTTATTGTGTGTTTTAGGAGTTGTCTGTATTATGCATGCTTTTAGCTGTATGTTTATATATAGTATAGTATTTAACAGTAGACAAAGAATGCTCCTTCTATAAGCAAATTATTAACTGATAATCTACTTTATGCGTCAAAATTATGTTTATTATCTCTCAACTGGAAAGTCCAGAATACGAGTTTTGCTATTCATGAATTAACCACAAGAGGGCGGTGAAGCACTACAATCCATAAAGCAGCTAGCCAAAGTGCCTGTTCAGTTATTTTCATAGAAACTTCTTTTTTCTTACAGATAACACTACAATAGAAGACAGAAGGAAGACAACAAGGAACAAAAATACAAACTACACACCTACACACACACATTTTCAAAAAACACTTTGTAGTATTGGCTTTGCATTTACCTACTTATGTCTTTTTTTTTTTTACAAGACACCATAAACACTACCTCTCCCTAAGGATCCTTCTGCACAATACGCATGTCCCAATATGGCATTTAGTCACTTACTTTCTGACAGTGGAGACGCGCACACAAACATGCTCCTCTATGGGTGATGGGCCCTTGTAAATAAGGGTTCCTGTATACCGCTGAAACCCCAGTAGTACATCTGGTTACCATCATAGCCCGTGTTCCCTTTTTTGCAAATGATCCCAAATGTTTCTAATTATGCCAGTGGAGTCGGCACGAGGCTGCATGTATACGTGTATGTGTGTGTGTGTGTGTGTGTGTGTGTGTGTGTGTGTGTGTGTGTGTGTGTGTGTGTGTGTGTGTGTGTGTGTGTGTGTGTGCGCGTGTGTGTCTATATGTGTGTGTGAGTGTATGGTGTGGTTTTATTCATGAAGCCGGTAACACAGACGGACAGCGCGGTCAAGACTTGTGCGGCCCCCTGCTTAGGTCACTGCGTGTGGGGGTGACGAGAGAGTTTGGCCTACCTATGCATTTTGTTTGTCAGGGCTTACCTCTGCTGACACCATTGACTTTGAGGTGTTTTAAGGGCTTTGAAACAAGACACTAAGGTGAAATTGCGGACTAGAACGACACATTAAGTGGTAGTTACGACTGGGAATCATAGGGTGCCTCATAATTTGTTACGATACATGATACATGGCTCACAATTCAATATTATCACACTATGGCGATACTTGCACTTTTTTTCAAGAAGCAAATACATTTTAGCAGAAATATTTCTTTGTTAAACCACTACTTGAGCAAAGTTAATAAGAAACACATCTATTTTTATAATCAAAACAGTGAATATGTCATCGCACATTGCATAAACACATTTTCTTCCTCTGAATAACCAACAAAATTGTGGTGCAGTCACAAAAATAATTGCAAAAAAAAAGATACCAAAAAATACTTGATACAGCATCTCACAATAACAATAATGTTTCACCAAAAGAGCATCACTATATATCAATATTTCAGTGGTAGTTATGAAATATATTGGGTAAAAAATGTCCAGAGGCTCTGTCTTGAATTTAACATATATGGTTTATGACAGATTAATATGTTGAATGCTGTTACCAAAGTGACCAAAGTGTGTCTATCATGGGATTTTTTGGAAATAGATGTGTTCACAACATAACACAACATCTAGAATCCCCATAGTTTAAAGCTCTATATTGTACTATTTTTAAATGTTTGTTTTAATGTTGATTCCTCATCAAAAACCTACTTGGAAACTCAAAATTTGGATAATTTCAGCCATGGAATTGCCTGTCTCTACTGAACAAAAGTTAATATGTTGCTGTAAACTTGAAAACTACCACTATATGACATCACAAGGTGGAAGAGAGCATTTTGTGCTTTGGAGATGTAGTCAGATTAATAACAAAGAGTTACTCAAACATGTGTGAATGGAACAAAGCATAACTCTAGGTATGTTTTTGATGAGGTAACAACATTATAACATGGTTTAAAGCTCACAAGAGTCCTTTCTGTGTAATATATGAAATTTGAAACTGGGCTGGAGAAGAGGTCAGAATCAAATGGCGGAATTTACTGTTTTACTCTCAGATGGCATATTTGTTGACCTCAAAATGAAGCAAAACTGGTACAAAGTTCAACATCTCCGTAAGCGTAAATAAACACGACTAAAGTTATTTCTTCACAATAGCTCCAAGTGGTACCATTATTCACCCGCAAAGATGTGAGTGTTGCCATGTTGACAGGATCATAAGATTAATATGGCAAGTTTGTGGAGCCAGTCCATAACAAATCATTTTCAACATTTGGATATTTCTTTCAAAAACAGAAAATCCCTCCATCACAAATTCTGAAAGAACTCTATTATGTGAACCAAATCTATTAGAAAACCACAAATGAATTAAAATAGAAAATTTACCGGATCTGCTTTGTTGAAGCCAGGGTTTACCAGAAATTCACATGGGTTTGATTTGGTGTCATGCTGTCCTGTAAAAAAAAAAAAAAAAGATAATAAAAAGTAATAAAAGTTTCTGTTTGTCATGATTTTTGTGCTTCATTGTTTTAAAATCTCATAATCCAGCTTAGTAAAAGACTTTATTTCTCTTTAATGTGGTGTTCTAAAGCATATTGAATTTTTTTATTGGCTGTGACAAACTAACATGCATGTAAGACACTCTTCAAAACATTTTATTATTTTAGCTAGCCCACTTTGGTTAGAATACCTTTTTTTCTTGTAACTAATGAATGCTAGATAGAAGTTTAATGCCACAGTGTTCATGCAAAGCAAAAACATCTCCATGGAGACAAGCATAAAAGTTACATATACACCCTTTATAGAATTCACTGTCCTATTTTGAAATTAAATGGACAGTTGGAGCTCTATGATTGGCTATATCATTTTGGAATCAAGAAAAGGGATGTGGTGTTACAAAATATACAAAATGGTGTGGTAGTTTTTTTGTATTGCTTTTTCAAGATCTTGACAAAAACAATTAAAGCTACAGTATGTCAGTTCCATCAAAGTATATATGAAAGTATATGGGCCCAGAGAGCATAAGAAACATCTTTTTACTTGGTTGAAAATGTTGGCTAGGTTTCAAAAATCTCTTAACAAAACTGAATAGTGAAAACCTCAGGTGTTTACCAGTGTCTTTTAATGTCACTTCTGGCTATTGCTACTATTATGTTGATTGTACTAATGTGCAAAGTGGGCTAGCGCCATTAAAGGTAAAGAGTGTTGTTTTTACGGAGGTCCTCAAATCCATCATGACGGACATTTTAGCGTCACAATCCTAGCATTGGAAAAATGCTTTTTCAAAAGTGACTTATTACTGGAAAGTAGAAGAGGATGTCCTGATTATAGCTATATCCTGACCAAAATGAGCTAATATTTAAAAACATTTGTAGCATAGCGGTAAAGAAAAGTGCAATTCTTCAGAAAGATTGAAAAGGTAATTGGGAGAAAAACTGTCCAAGGAGGAGGTGAACGGAGAGGTGAGCGTGCACACAGTTGGGGAAAATCAAAAGAACCAAAGTTGAACCGTATTTGAAAAGTGTCAACATTGTTCAGAGTGGGAGGTCGCCTTGAGGGAAGGTTTCCTAAAAAACACCAGGGAGAAATTCAGCTGCTCTTTCAACAGAAATCCTCACTATACATCTGCACTGCTGTGAGAAACCAAACAACAAGGGTGACAAGAGAGCAAAATGTTTGGTACATGAGGTTTGCATAATAAGTATGTTTAATCAACACACAAAATTTGGGCTGGATTCAGTTTATCAACGCACTGATTTTAAGCCAGTCGTTGGGAATAATAGTGTGCCTTCAGGGATTGCCAGCTGTGCCGTGGAAAAATTTCCAACTGGAGTTAGCAGATTCACAAAGTAATCTAATAGAATAATTTCACTTTTTGGGTTTCCTGAGCAAGCTTGTGAACCAAAAAAGACAGGAAAATATAAAATACCACTACTGCAAATTCCTTAGTGCCAAATACTTTTTTTTTTAGCTCAAATTGGTGTAATTTCAAAACCTTTTTGTGGATGGTATGGTGCATTTTTCAAACAGCAAAAGTGTGCTACGACTAAAGGTTGAAAAACACTGGATTAATGGATAACCTTTAAGAAGTTTGAAATGAATTGCTAATCCTTTACATATTTCCCAATTAGAATGCATAGGTGACTCAACAACAATGGGCCTGGGGCAGGATACTAAATATAACCTCATGTTATTTGTGCGTGTACATTTAAGAGGTTTTATGAAGATTTTCTAATATGCACACACAGTTAAAGAAAGGTATTTGTTTTGAAAATGGCAAGTAATAAAATCTTAATATTTTGATGGATATGTATTAAAAATGGGGTAGTCAACTTTATTCTGGCAAAGTAAATTAAATTATGTATAATGTGTGTATATTATATTGTAAAAAATTAACTTTGTGACAAAATTTGTATTTTATTGAGAGCAAACCAGGAAAAAAGAGATGTTGTGAGTGGATTGACGTTTCACTAAACTCATTAAAAATGTATGTGTTTGTGAGAGCAAGAAACTAATCAGATGGATAAAAATACCTACTTTTTTCTTTCAGTCTGAAAATTTATTGAATTTACTAATATGAATGTCAGTATAACTTGTGCAATGTATATTTATGTGGTCAGAATATGGTCATTAAACATCTGAAATTATCACTTATTTTGATGAATTGAGATTTTTAAAACATCAGTGACTTTTATACAGTTTAGCTATTGAAAAAGAATACTGGATTTTCCCAACATGGCATGACAACATGAACTTCATACTTGCACTCAAAACTACTTTAACCACTTCTGTTTGCTGTCACGATCAATAATCAACATCTCACATTGTTTTGCTACCATAATTTCAGTAGTGCACTTACGACTGGTTCTCTACATCCTTTTTCCAAATAGCAGCATTATTTTTGAATTGCTGGCTCGAGTGTCTATAAATGCAGCCATTAAGCTTATCTTCAGTCAGTGCCTTGTGGTCTGCCCATTTTCCTGTTAAGCGGAGAGGCCGTTGGCAGCGTCGCGGGGGCAGTAAGTCAGTGCTTTGGACTTCTTTTGATACAGTAAACCTGGGCTCTCACTCAGCACCTCGTCCTGAAGACAACCACATGTGCACGGGATCAAACGGGCGAAGAGGAAATGTCTAAAGTTATATTGTGGCCTGATGTACGATGTGTTTAGAGCCAAGAATCCACACACTCCAATGGAAAACTAATGGCACATGATATACCGAAAAGGTACATATAAGAGAAAGCAGAGGTTCATAAAATAAAGTTATTGCTATAGTTTTGTGTTGAAAATGTTGGCACCTTGGCGTTGATTTTTCACTAGCCTAACCCTAACCCTAACAATAAAGATGTAACAATGCTTGTATCACTTTCCTGGTGATGATGTTTGCTTTATATCCATGGAGATGTTATTGTGTTGCCTGGAAATTTCCACAGTATGGCATTAATCCTATCCAACTCCATGGACATGATGCTACTAGGTTACAGGTCAGATCTATGTAAAGGACACCCCACTTACAGTAAGAATACGTGTCTCTCAGGGAATTTTGTTAGCAATACACTTAAAAATGAATCAATACAAGACAGATAAGTGTAATGCTATACTGTGGAACATTTCAAACAGATCAATAACATCTCCATGGACACAGGCAGATGGCTGAACCTCTACCAGAAAAGTTACAGTCATGAGTTTGAGCTTCCTGTTATATACGACATTTTGAGGTCATTTCCTATTCAAAAGATATAATATAAACTTTTTAGTTGTTAATTGTTATGGCAACACTCCAAAGCTTTCATCATTCTGTACCACATGGATTGGGTCTGGACATCAAAAGCACTATACTACATCTGGGACATGAGAAAAGAAAAGTAGCTACTAAAATTTGCAAACTCCTGATCCATAGCTTGAACAATTTGACATTTCATGTGGTGTGGAGTCTGACTGAAGTCTAACTGCATTTTCTCACTATCTTCACACAAGTCTCCAGTGCACTCTAAAGCCCACCCATCTGCAGAGAGCGCCTCCAAGATCCCTTTTTACACTGCACTATCTGGCTCTCCAGGATAAACACTCCGGGAATTGGACCCTCCACCTCGACGCAGCAGTTAACGCCAACCTTCCATGACACTCCGCTAGACTGCACACCGGCCCTAGACACCTTTTACAAGCCTCTGCAGCCTGACCATTCCCCCATAGGCCCTGTAACCACCGGCAAGTTCATCTTTTACGTAACGGAAGTCTTTTCAACCAATCTTTTCACAGACCCGAGACCAAATAAGCACGAATTTTAGAGTGGGCAAACATGAAATCCAAACAACAAAAAATAAACTCAGTGCAGCGTTGACCACATCATAAAATCGAGTATTTATGCAAGATTTATGGGTCTTAAAACATTTGGGTCATTTGAGAAGCGTTCTAAGACTTTGCAATGTAAATATAAGTGGTACCATACAGTAGTGGCATTAATAGAGCGTATGAAGGGTAAGGTAGAGATATGAACGTACACGCTACAATATTAAACAGAGCACGCCAATACAATGCAGGGCTTTAGTAAGAGCGAGAAAGCGATACCTAAATGACTGTACTGTTTTTCATTCATAGAAATGCACTGGAATTTTAAGCTCTTTGCTTTGTTGAAACACACTTTTGGATAGTATGGTACAACATATGCTCTGCTCTTTCAGGATAGCTAATAATGTTGTCAGTCAAAATTATTATTACCATTAATGTAAAACCCTACATGATACATACAAAACATGCTTAGTCTCTAACATGATGCAGATGTCAAATAAGAAATGGGCAGATGTATGATTTTACAACAGGAAATGCTTGATAGCAAAGTTCAATTTCTCATTAAAATCATCTATATCTCAACACACTAACACAAGTGGTTGGTGGTTCGTTGGAAATGTTCTCTACAACAACATAAACAAGATTTGTAGAATTCAAGCAAATCAGAGACCTTTTTTTCTTTTTTTTTCTTTTTTGATTTCCAAGAGGAATTCAAGTCATAATCAGCAAGAATTCAACTTGTAGACTTGGAGTAAAAAATAGATTGTTCCACCACATTGTGCATATCAGATGAAGCATTGTTCCAGAGACATGCTCATTCAACTGTGGACTTTCCTGTAGATAGGAGAAACGGCATCTAACCATGACAAGTTTTTATTATCAATAAATCAAGAATGCTGGTGCGCTGTTTGCATACTAGGTGTTGTTAGCAATAGTGTGACAATAGTGAGAAATAACTATGGAAACTGTTTTAAATGAACTAGTCCTGTTTTTCATGTTTTAAAACCGTAAAAATCAGTTACAGCACTTTTAATTCGTTGCTATTTGGAAAAAAGTGCTACTTCACATCTGTGGCAGTACATCTTAAAGGTACATTGCGTAACTTTTGTAGTGGAGGGTCGGTCAAATGCTTTTTTTTCTCATGGAGTAGTTATTGCTTTGTCTGGAATGTTTTATAGTATGGTATAAAACCTTTCTATTTTCATGGAGACCAAACCAGACCAAGTTAGAGGTCAGATCTGTGGAGAGGTGACCCTGTTCACGGTCAGAATGCTTATTTTTCTAGGCATTTTTGAACTATAAAACCATTTTAATTGAATAAAGGTGCTTAATGTCATACCATGAAACATTCCAGGCAGGCATCCATAAAAACAAGCAGGTGATGGACCAAAAAGATACATAAAGCACCTTCAACATCCTGGAAAAAAAGTAGTTGTGAGCAGGTCGACAATAGCAACAAGTCCATGAAATATTTAAAAATTAAGTTTCCATTTAAGTTATCCCTCCGTACCTTAAAATCATGCATGAAAATGAATGGCTCTTTGCATCATTCACCTGCAGCTTATGGGAGTACACTAACATGACACTAGTTTCTTACAAGTTCTGATGCCAAACATTCAAGGCCAAAAATTAGCTGTTTTTCTTCCGTTTGAGACACTAAATCCTGTCTGGAGGAATGCACTGACCACTCCTCTGCGTTTTATTTGACATGCAGATAATGTCCGTGAACGAAAGGAATCCACATATTTTCCAACCTATTGTAGACCTTTAGATAAGTGTGGTTTATTTAACTTTTTTACGCGCCCTTTCCAATGTTTCCTATCCTTTTTCCTGTCTATTATTTACAGCCGGGGCCCCAAGTTGGCACTAAATCTTCGCTCAGTGTCCGTCCACCTTTTAAAAATCGAATTTGCGCAAGTAAAAATCAGATATTGTTCCTCTGTAAATGTTATTTGGACAGTGAAGATTCAAGTAAATGATTTGTTGCGATGTGCTGTGTGAATCATCTGTTGACGTTGGCGGCCATCTTGTTTCAATCACATATGGAAATGGGTGATGTGATGCGTGGAGTGATTGCTACAAGGTGGATGGGGTCGGAATCATAATAGAAATCACGCAAACATCTGGGGGTATGTATAATGCATTTTGACCTGCAATAATGGACAGATTGTCTCCACCTGCTCTATGGGCCCTGTATAAATAATACGGGGTCTGTTTCGCTTTGGTATGCAAAGTATAGGTAAATTTCCATACACCAACCGCAGTGTGATGAAATGGCAAGCAAGTGAGCAAATGTGTGCAACACATTGGCTAGTAACATGCTGGTGCTTGAATTTTTTTGGATCTGTGCCCTGCTAGCAACATCGTCTACAAAACACAATACCTAACACAGGGTAGCTAGATCAAAACCAAAGTCTTGTTTTCTTTGTAGTCTTGTTTGTTTTTGTTTTTTTTTATATTGAACCTGCATTATGTAACTGTGTAAATCTACATATTTACGAAGAGTGAGATTGCCTGCTTCTCTCCATGGAGATATAAAACTAATAAGATGGAACATTCAAACAAAGCAATAACATCCAGTCAGTCTGCTTCATTGTGCTTTTATGCTGCTCTGATCTGGGATCCTTTCTTTGGCTGTAGTTCACAATCAAGTGTGTACCTAGCTGGAAGTTTGTCAGTTTTATGTTTATGAGTGGAAATATGAGCAATAAGTATGTTGTTTACTACTTGTTTATTGTTAACTTTGTGTATGCATATGACATTGAAATATAAGCAGACAAGTAAGTGCTATGTTAAAAAGTTGTCAAAAACCAAAAGATGGCAGTGAAGAGCTACTCTCACTATGACAACGTTATAGCCGCACCATTTACACTCCAGTCAACTAACTTTAGGAGACATATTCTACTCTGCTGAAAGTATTTTCTTCAGCTAAAAGAGCTTAAAAACTAACTGCACAAACTTGAAGAAAACGTGTATTTGTATGTGCACAGAATCCAAGCCTGGGTTCCTTCATCAGTAGCTCATGTTGTCTGTTTGTAATTGCGTTACTTCCATGTACATCCATTATTGAACCCAAATGCTTTGGGTCTAACTACATCTGTGTTTGCCTCATTATTAACAGAGCAGACAGACCATCAGATCATTGTGAACATATGGGCCTGAGATGCATGTTTGCCATTAACTTGTGAAAATATTGAATGCCCACAAAATAAAACTGGTCCACTGGCACACAGCTAACTTTACACAGCAATAATGAATCTCGGCTTTTGCCTCACAACTAATCAAGTCTCATGCCATTCATACAAAAACACTCTCTTCCCCACCTCATCAGCAGAATCACCAGCCTCCACAGCCTCTATATCTCCTCCACTTAAACTATATGATCTGGTGGATTACAACAT
>JACN01033321.1:0-15416 GCA_000787155.1 Scartelaos histophorus
TTTTTTCAAATTGCTTCTAGTGTCTTTTTATGCTGATAGGTCTAATTATAAAAGCATAAATAACAGTGTCGATAGAAGACAATGGAGCTTTACGAGACTCCGCCCACTGCCATTGTTCACATATAGATCCGACCAAACAATACACAATACTCACACATATGGGGCTGATGTCGGCGTTACAATTACACAAAGACAGTTCTAAAAACCAGAATCTATATTTTTACAAATTGATGCAAATATTTTGTGTAATCTCTAAAAATGTAGGATTTCGTAGCAGAATCAGGATGAATCCACACTGGTTCTGGTTTGGTCCTCTTCTAGTCCTGGTGTAGTTCTGGTTTAGTTCATTGATGTGATGTTTGTGAATGAATCGGCTCTTTCGAACAGCTCCTTATCGTGAATGGCTTAAATTGGATCTCATTTGTAAAAAAAGAGATCATAAGGTCATAATATTTGATGCTGTGGTTTTTAAATCTCTTTGATTATCCAAAATGGTAGTGGAACTAGTTTATTTGGATTCTGCACCATTTCATCAGGTAAACGCACTCCTGCTCACAGTTTGAACCATTTTAAACACATCTGAGTCTTGGTTATTTCTCTGTCATTATTTTGTTTCTCAGATGAGTTTTCAAATTGGTTCTGCAAGAGAAATAAAAAAGTGATTGGCTCTTTGAAATGAATAGACACGAAAAATTCGGATCCCATAAAAGAGCCGAACGTCACATCACTAATGTAGTTCTGTGTTTAGTCCTGGTTTGGTATTGCGTGTAATGCAGTCTTAATAAACTTTACATCATTTCTGCAAACCAAGGGGGAGAGAATTTTTTACATTTTTAAATTTTTTTATGAGAGCAAAACAGGAATGAACTGAATCTAAACCTGGTTTTACTTTAAATCTAGGTCTATAGCATATTTAGAACAAAACAAAATTCATATTTCGTCCTCCCTCTCCTCACTGTCTCCTCCCTCTCACCCTCCTCTTCACCTCCTTGTCCTCACCTCTGTGAAGTTGGCTCTGTCAAACACAAACCCACACAAAAGCTATGCCAATCGTTTGTGCTTCGTTTGTGATGTTTTGTGCTGCGAAAAGTTGAAGATATGATCCGTTTTATTTTGGGCTGATGTCATACAGCTCATCAAAATGTGAAATAGCCTCAAAATAGGCAGAAAATCATACCAAATGTTTGTATTTTATTTGTGCTGTTTTGTGCTGTGACAATTTTCATTTGTGTTAGTAACTCCCTAAAATTATTGATTATTATTTTTGTGGAAATTATATGACATCATTTCCGCTCAACTGAGGCAGCGGCTTTAGCAAAACTCCATAAAACTAGTGAAGAAAAACGATCTGACGCTGTGGAAATGTCTGTCTCAGTCTTTAGTAACTCGGTTTTGATTCATTTTTTATAGAATAATACAGACTTTTCCACAGCCTCTGATCGTTTGTCTTCACTTGTTTTGTGGAGTTTTGCTAAAGCCGCTGCCTCAGCTGAGCAGAAATGACATCATATAATTTCTGCAAAAATAGTAATTAATCATTGTAGAAATACACTTACACAAATTAAGGTTGTCACAGTACAAAACAGCACAAACAAAGGACAATCGACTCACTCCATTCTGGGCGTATTAGAGCATTTTGAAGGTTCCTCTGGGTTGACTTGACCTATAAAAGAATTGTTAAAATCTCCAAAACTAAAGCAGCAAAAACGGAGCGAAGATGATTGGCATAGATTTGTGTAGGTGTGTGTTTGATGGGGGCAACTTCACGGAGGTCTTATTCTCTCCTTACTCCTCACTCCCCTTCTCTTCTTACTCCATCTTCCTCTTCTCCTCCTCCTCCTCTCGTCAGCCTCTCTTTTCTCCCCCTCCATTCTTCTCCTCTCTTCACAGCGCCACACTCCCTCCATCCTCTTCCCTCTCTCCCTTCTTCACCCCACTTCCTTCTCCTCTTCCTCATTCCCTGGAGAGGAGCTGTTGCGTTTGTTAGTCAGTCACATGACCTGCTCTGAAGGCATCACAAGAGGAGACCCCGCAGCAGAAGAGCCACCCTCACATGCCGTCAGGCGATAATGGCACCCCTCAGGCCTCCTCAGCGCCCGGGGGAGGCTGAGAGGGTGAGGGTTCTACTCCAGCACGAAGGGGCAGGCGGATGGAGGCTCTTACGGGAGGATTCATTTTACAACAAGAGTCAGATTTAAAGCAATTAGGCCATTAAGAACTCAGGAGTGCTGCGAGTGGAGAAGTGGGTCAGTGTGTCAAGTGTTCGCCCACCAACCACAAGCTCGCTGGTTCAAACGTCAACTGCCGTGGAGTCCCTGGGCAAGACACTACACCCACATAAAGCGTCAGAGGGCTCAGGCAGAAGAACAGAGGGTGGTGGCTTGAGTTCTCATGCTCTACATAATATGAATCTGCTTAAATACTCCACAATACTACAGTGCGGTAAGTGGAGTACGCCGAGTACTCAAACCACTGCTTATAGTAGAAAAGACATTCCATCTACACATGTACACACTGCTGCCCACTGCACGTTTTCCATTACACAACAGTTTTATTTCAATAAAACGGTCAAAAGTTTCTATGTCTTTTGCGTTTGCCCAAACAGGGATGCACTGATCTGATCCTGGTATTGGATTTTGCCGCCAAATATCAGTTCAGCCAAAATCCTGGTTGGCCATTAACATTGGTTGTCATATCGTCAATGTCGTAATGTTTGAAAGTTTAGTTCAGATGTTGCAGTTGTGTCTTGTTTTATTTTTGTAAATACATAATTAAATGTTGTTTTTAGTCTCTGCTCTGGTATGGGTTAATATCGGCCATCTGCAGATACATAAAACCTTAGTATTAAAATTCGTACTGAAAAAACAGATGGACATCCCTGTGCCCAAACCACTATGCTGCTCTGTGATTCAATCTTGAGCCCAGGGCAAGAAATCCTCCGCCCCCACTGACTTACACCGGGATATTGTGGCGACTCTTTCTCCAAATGCTGCTGTGGCCTCGTCAGTTTGGCCTTAAAATGTTCGTATTAACCCGCTCTCCATGATCCTGGTGTTTTGATTGTGCTGTTTTGTCCCACTCCTAATATGGAGCCTAACCATAACAGCTCTCATGAGCTTCATTTGACTGGAGCTGAACGCCGTGGATGACGTCACACTCACTCAGTCCACTTTTTTTATTCACAAACACACACACTCACAGGTTAAAGCTCATTCTCCATCACTCGTTAGCTCTTCAACCATCTGAGTCTTGAGCTGAGGGTTGAGGGGCAGCCCTGGTGTTCTACTTTACTCCACTGTTATGTTGATCTCGTTGCCACATTAGAGCTTTAATTCTCCAAATACAACTAATTGAAATCTGAAAAAAGAAATATTCCTCTATAAAAAGACCATGTAACACTTAATTCCTAATGAAAATGATTATTCTCTTCATGTGAAGCGTCTTTGAGTATCTCGAAAAGTGCTATACAAGTGATATGTATTATTATTATTAGTAGTGGTTTATTCCCATATTTCTAATTTTTTAAGCCAAATGAACTTATTTCTGGATCATGTAAATGTTTCTTCTTCTTCAAAATAATTCCTGTGGTTCTTGTTTGTTGGGTCGCCCTTCTGACTCGATCCGGCTCTTCCAGTTGTGTCAGTGGAGTAACGACAAACCGAGATGACAGAAAAGCCGGTAGCAGCTCAAGTCTGTGTTTTCCATGTAAACCTTAATGCAGAATTATGATTTCCATATAAACTCGAAGGAGAATATTTTAATTCCGAACTATTTCATTCAGAATTTACAACATATAAACGTGGCCACAGTCAGAAAACTAAACCACTGTTGGGCTCATTTGCATAGCTCCATCAGACGGTTCAACCCTCCACAGCAGGTCCCATAAAAAAACTACATTTTGGGACTATTTTCATCACCTCATTCTGTTGTAATTTAAAACAATTCGATTCCTCACTCTGGTCTCCTTCCTGCTCCTGCTCAGATGGTGTTTGCTGGGGCACACATGATTGTCCATCTCTGGGGGGGTCTAATATCATTTTAGAGAAGGACGATTGGTCTCCTCTGACTGCTCAGGCTCATTTAGGCGCTTTCACCAGATGGGCAACTGCCAATTCACTGCCGCTCCCCCAGGGCTAAACAAATCAGACGCACCCGGACGCCCCATGTGACCGCCATAACCCCGCCCACTTCATCATAAACAAAGCGCAATATATACGTACGATTTCACACCCGCGTGACCTCAACAAACCACACGCCATTTTCTGAAGACAATGGAGCGATAACGTTAAGGTCCCATATTCATCTACATCTCCAGAGCTCAACATGCTCTGTTTCACCTTGTGATGTCATGAAGTGGTAGCTTTGGAGTGAACAGCTACATTTTTAGATTTAGTTTAGTAGAGACTGGCATTTTCTAGGGCCATTTCCAAATGATTCTAGCGAAGGTGTGCAGAGTTTAAACACACACACATGAACACACGCACACACACAAAGGAAAGAAAAAGTAATCTGAATAAAGGTGTATATGAATGTAAAAGATATAACCCTCCTACATTTTTTTATTTATTTATTTTTTCAGAATTACATTGGTGACAATATCATTAATGTTGGTATTGTTACTATCATGATTTTTTGGAATTCTCTGTGTTTTTATTTTATTTGCATTTTATGTATTTTATTGTATTGTGCATTAGGGCTGCAGGATATATCGAAAAAATCTCGTCATCGCGATAATAGCACGTGCGATATCCACATCGCAAAGATGCGCGATATTTTTTAATTGTTGTAAATCGTGAGTTTATTGCGTTCTGGAGTTCACAATTCCGACGCGCCCTTAAACGTAATGTTTTGCTAGCTAGAGCGAGCGCGTGGACTCGCAGTGCATGACGGGAAAACACTACAGTCACCATGGCGGGTAATGAAGAAGTCAGTGAAGACGACAACAGCCAACAACTTGTGCCTAAAAAGCACAGCAGCTCCGGAATTTGGGACTTTGGCTTCAGACGGGACGACGTGTCACAGACGCAAGTGCTGCGCAAGTCGTGCTGGAAAGTTATCGCAACGTCGAGAGGAAACACGACGAACTTACACAGCCACCTCGAACGCAACCACAGGGAGCTATACAGTGATTTTATTCAGTCAAAAACTTCAGCAATCAATGTTACGCAGGTACAGTCGCAAAAACATCTGTAATAAAGTTGTGGCCTACGGCTGTTCTCCTAACAAGTTTAATACTTTGCAGGAGCTTATTCTTAGTTTTCTAACCATGTGGAACACAGGTAAACGTCATAGAGGCAAACATGTGAATGTACCAAGCATTTTTTTTAGGTTAAAAGAAAATATCGCAATAATATCGTTATCGCAATGCTTGACACCCGTATCGCATATCGCATTCATTTTCAATATCGTGCAGCCCTATTGTGCATATATGAGTTTAGATTAGAATTTGTATCAAAAATGTATAAAATAATAAAATAATAACAGCTCAGTGAAGCTCTTCATGTATCACCACATGACATCACAAGGTGGTGTTTTCGGTGTGAGAAAAGAACTCTAAAAGCCTAAATGAGCAGGGTCTGTGTGTTAAACATGTGTGAATGAAACAAAACACAATTCCAGGTGTATTTGTGATGTGGAAACAGAATATAGTGAAGAATAAAGTGTAATACGGGTCCTTTAAAGATGCACTGTTTTACTTTTCAGGTTGAGGGTCCATCATCCTTGTTTTTGCTTTGTCTGGGGTGTGACACAGTGTGGGAGAACATTTATAACTCCATGGAAACAAGCAGGTTACGAATAAGATCTGTTGAGAGGTGACGCTGCTCACTGTAACAGTCCAGCAAGACTTTTTTGAGAAACAATAAAAAACAGAATAAAAAGATATATACATTAGAGTCAAAATAATTGATGTGCCATCCACTAGGGGGAGTGATTCTAAAACGATACTGCGCGTAAAGAGGTATTAACTACTAACACATAACTTTATATTGTTCTGAAATCGTTACATTTACCAAAAATAACATGTTTTATAAGTTGGACTTTTAGGACACACATTTCCCTTTGCTCTCAGAACTAAGTCACTCCCCCTTCAGACTGACATCACAACAATCAGTGTCAAAAAAATGTCAACTTAGACAAGGTAAGTGACTAATTGTAATACTGTAATAACTGTAAGTGTATTATAAGTGCAGTCTAGTTATTTATTTATTACTGCACATCAGATCAGATTTGTTAAAATTTTGTGTACAGTGTATCATGTTTTTGTATATTTATGTGCGTCTGCTGCATATCAACAGTGCCTCAAGTTCTTCCATATACATGAGGGAGCTCGGTGTCACACTGGACTTCACCGCTCTCCTGACTGTTGCACTACCAAATGGAATAGTGTGGATTCACCCAGAGTGCACTGTCAACTCAGACTAGCTCCTGATGCTTGTGGGTTTGAACAGAATATAAGAGGGACTGGCAGCGCAGAAAAGAAGTTTGAAATCGCTGCTGATCTAAAACGCATGTGCACACGTCACAACAAGTGTCTAATATTTCCGTTTCTTACCCTGTGCAGATTAATGCCTCTCCTTATATCTGACATAGAACTCGTGAATTTAAGATATTAACACTTAAATGTATCAGAAAATGACTAAAAAGTAGTGAAATGATCTGTCCATGCAGCAAGATAATTTTACTGGACAAGTTCTCTTCAAATAAATTCCTTCTAGACTCAAATGTAGCAATCTCAGAACTAGGAAGTAGAGAATAAATCTGAAAACAGGATGAATAACATGATGGTAAACTCATGGGGAATAAGTAGGATGCTCAGAATGCATAAGATAAAGGAGGAATCACTTTGTCCGACTGCAGACTGTTTCAAATCAACTCAATTCTGTTTTTCACACTCAAAAACAATGAGTATTTTCCTCCACACATCAACATGATCCTGCTCTCCATCTAAAATCTACATTCCCCCATCAGAGACGGTGCTCCCAGTGCTCCTGTGCTGTCTGGAGATGAGGGGCCCCGGGCTCCTGTGGCTGGGGGCTCTGGTTTATGAAGTCTCCCGCTCAGCTCAGTATGGAGGTCATCCTCACACTAACAGCATCACAGCATCTATAATGGAGGACAGAATGTGCTTCTAACATGGATTCAACTTTAATAAGTCACTGAGCTCAGTAAACAGAGGAGCAGAGTGGAGGAGGAGAGGCCCCGAGTCTGAGGGCCACACAGGAGAAAACTGACAATACTGCAGAAATACTCACAAGGCTAAACAATACATTAGACAGTGGTTTTTTTTTTTATGATTTAGGAAGTAATTTAGAAAAAGAATATTAATGATATTTATTAAAAAACAACAACAATAAAAAGAATCAAATTTCTGAAATCATTTTTAAAGCAAAATTATTGTTAAAACAATACAATGTTTTCAATAAATATATTGTAGTAAAATAATAAATCCACATTTTCATATAGTTATAATTAAATAACTGCATTTGCAATTATAAACATGAAATTTAAACATATAAGACATTCTTTAACTGAGGCTTCATATACAGATTTTATTGGTATTATTGTCCTGCACTGATACTGCATTATGTGCTGGTCTTAGGTGTTTAAAACTTCTCTAAAGCCTAAAGAAACGCTGTATAAACAAGCACTAAAAACCCTAAAAAAAAAAGTGTTGGAGTGTTGGAGCCTGGAGACACTTTTTTGAATAATCCATCCAGTCCTTGTATTTGCAAAGGTCACTGATGCTAGGCTAACACATGTCAACAGCCATAGTTAGCATCACACTAAAAACAGTCTTACCCACTCCACAAAGCACCTGAGGCAAATCTATAATACTGCCAGACTATCGATGTGAATGTCTGTGTTGATAGAATAATGTTTGAAATAAAAACTTTGCATTGCATGAATCGTCGCATGTTGAGGGACTATTTTCTCAGCAGCAGCGGTGATATCACTCCGCCACTGCCGCCCTTTCTATCAGGAAGTACAACTCGCTGCTGCTGCTGCTCAGATATAAATCCTTCAAATGCAAGTTTGTTTTTACTTCTAAAATGAGTGTATCGACGCAGACATTTACATCAACAGTCTGGCATAATAATAGATTTGCCTCGGGTGGATTGTGGAGTGGATCAGTGTTTTTAGTGGCAGGTTAACTCTGGCCATTGACATGTACTAGCCTAGCACCAACGACCTCTGCAAATACAAGGACTGGATGGAATTTTTTTTAAAGTATCTCCACACATCTACAGTACTCTGGCTCACTAGGAAATGAGGCTTTATGTCCAAAATTCTGTCAGCAGCAATATGAAGTGTAAATATCTAAATAGTGTTTGGATGTGATGGCTATTTTTACTTATTGACTGACTCAATATACACTGTATTTTATTGTATTGGTATTGCTCCTGTAACCTGTACAAACATATGAGCTCTGTGTTCAGCTCAATGTTTTTTTGTTTTTTTTTACATTTTTTATGCACATTGTCCCTGATAAATAAACAAATAAACTAAACTAAACTAAACAAAAATATGTTTGTTTTTTTGTTTTACATCTGTCAGTTGATTATTATATTTCAGTAGATGTTGGGTATATTTCTTGTCCTTCTCACGTATTATTTGTAAAGTGTAGGTGTGTGGAGGTGCAGGTGGAGGGCTGGGAGATGGAGGTGGAGGAGGAGTAAGTCCAGGTTAAGCCCAGAATGAAACCTTTATTTATTATAAGCCCAGAAAGCTCCACATCAGCAGCAGAGAACCCCATCCAGATGAGACCTGAGTGAAATACATTCCTGTTGAGATAACCCCACCAGAGCAGAGGGGCCCCTGAATTATGTGTCCCCTGGATGTTGTGGCCCCTGACAGTCCTGATAAGCGGCCAGTGTAAAACAGCAGTCAGACACGGGCTCACTGAACTCACTGTGCTAAACAAACACATTCAAACAGTCTTTTTCCCAAAACCTATCATTTTAACTTACATAAATTGTTTTTTGCCATGTGTTTACTTTAAAACTACCACAACATGACATCACAAGGTGGAACAGAGCCTTTTGAGCTTTCAAGATGTAGACAGACCAATAATAAAGTTACTCTAACACAACTTAAGGTCTGTTTTTGAGGAGGGGACAACATTAGAACATTAAAACTCACCAGAATCCACAAACCGCTGCGATGCTAACTCTATCCGCTCCCTCTAACCTTATGCTAACCCCAGCTCCTCTGTCGCCACCGCTAACCCGGCTTTATTTTCCCACACATCCCTCCAGCGCGCAGGTCACGGAGCAGCCAACCCCAATTTGGACATCACAGGCTGGGCTTGTTTAACCGTGCGGGCCCCTGCTCCGATAGCCTTGGACAGCCCACCTCTGGCCCGCCTGTTTTCCACTACACAGACACGCATAAATATTTAACACGCATTAGTTCTAGTCGCTTAAAGTTGGTATTAAACGGATTTCATTGGAGTCTTTGGCACCCGACCAAGTAATTAACCTCGGTAAGTGGGGTCTGGGGGTTTGAAATGTGTTCTGTCACATGTGGGGCTCCTGTGGGGGAGAGGGCAGGAGAGCGCCGGGGCTGTTGGAGAGTTCTGCTAAAGACTGCTACTCATGTACACAAAGGATCCATGTATTTTCAATGGGGGGATTAGCATTAGCATTAGCGACTAAGGATGGTGGAATACGTTTGATAGCAACTTGACCACATGTGGAGTCATTTTGGTGTCTATTAGCTGTACGCAGCCAGTCACAGCCACTTATCACACAGGATACAATTTTACATTTTTACTCTACTGGAACAGTGAGATGAGAGCAAGCCTCGGCTATTTAAAAGAAACCTACATGACAAAACAAAAAAACAGATTCAGAGCAAAGGTTATGGAGTGAAGCGTCACTGTGAAAGGAGTTCATTTATGGAAGAGTACAATAATGGCATTTAAAAAACACATAAAATCCAAAGTGTATTAGGGCTGGGATCAATAAGAAGTTGCCGATGCAAAACATATCTCGATACAGGGCACTTCTGAGTCAATACGATTCTATATGGTATGTTTCAAAGCGATTAAATACAGTTCAATAAAAGGTTAATTAGTTATTTGTTAAACTACCTCTTATGTAAAGTGAATATGAAACACACACAGTATTATCCTCAAAACAGTGAGAGTTTCCTTGATCTAAACAAAACTGTGGAGCTATAATAAAATAATTTTGCAAAATAAGTCAAAAAATGCACTTGGCAATATATTGATACAGCTGTCCACAGTATCGATACTGTACCATCACATTAAATGGTATGATATATCAAGATTTTAAAAAGGTTTTAAAAAGATTTAATAACGGTTGGAGATCCCTGTTCTAGAATCTGAAAACCACCAATTTATTGATGAATATTAATGGTAGTTTTCAGATTCAGATAGAAATGGTTGCAAGAGTCGGTTTTCCCCGTTGATCACATTGTACTTTACTATGAAATATCCAAAAGGTAAATTCACAAATGTTGAATCTGTTATTTTCAATTAATCATTAAACTCTTGAATTCACAATATTACAACATCAGTTTATGTTTTAATTATTTTAATTTGAGCCGCTCCCTTCTGTAGCCATGAATATTGTCCTATAAAATGCCATTCATGTCATTTGAAATCTAATAGTAATACCTGTATTATCATGGACCCTTTGTGTGTGTGTGCAGTCACATGTGCTCACACTGGCATGAGGCCTGCCCTGTAATGTGCACACTCATGATAAACCAGTACAAACCTGGATTTGAAACATGTGACCAATCACTCCTCAGAAATGCCCCCAAACAGCCCCATTCCTCCTGCTGTGTGCTCACTCTGAACACCAGACCTGCTCCCAGAATGCACTGCTGTCGTATACGTATACGCATGTATACGCTTGTTCTTCTGCAGGCCACTGCAGCCCCTTCCAGAGGTGTAGAGAAGCTTAAGATTGTACTCAAGTAAGAGCAGCGTTACTTCAAAATAATATTACTCACATTCAAAGAAGTGCTTCAAGAAATGACTCATGTAAAAGTAAAAACATATTTGAGAAAACCACTGCTTGAATAGGAAGAAAATCTGATTTCTAATTTGAAATGAATGTAATTTGAAGGACAAAACAAATCATTTGGTGTTTTCAAAAAACAGACGCAAAAATGAGACAAACTAAATTGTACCTGAAAAAGCTACAAGAAACACAAACGTCCAAATCATTTCACATAAAGCTTTTGTCACTCTCTCAGGAAGAGGAACGACAACTTTTACTCAAGTAAGAGTACTGATAGTTCAATAAAACTATTACTAAATGCAGTAAATGCATGCTGCTAAAAAAAGTATGTATCACAAAATGTTTGGTATAATGTGGCTTCATTTACATAAGCTCTGGAATTGCCAAAGTGAACTAAAGGTAAAATGAGTTGTTAATTTGAAAACTACATGACCTCACGAGGTGGAACAGAGCATTTGGAGCTTTGGAGATGTAGACAGACTAATAATAAAGGATTACTCCAGCATGTGTGAATGAAACAAAACAGGTTTGTATGTTTGTGTTTATGCGATAACAACATTCTAACGTGACTAAAAGCTCACAAGTTTAGTGTAATATAGGACCTTTAAATGAAGGTAAGTAAATGTAACTGATTACAAGTACTACCCACTTGTGAGCCCGTGTATCAGAGTGGTCCATGCTGAGCTACACTGATGCCATTAAACTGCAGTACAATGGACGCGTGCGGGGGGCTGTTATGGTAAGCGTGGTGCTTTTGTGGCACAGTCCGGGCGCTCTCTGGTGAAGGGGCGGAGCGGGATGGACGGAGCCGGCGGGGGACGCAAGATGGCCGTCATTATCCAGGTTCCTGTGGTTCTGAGTGTGATGATTTGTGTGTTTGTTTATGGTGCGTTTGTGTGTCCTGACGCTGTAGGAGGCTTTTCACTGGGATCTGAACCATTGTGAGTGAATGGGACTGAAGAAAACGCATTCATATTGTGCGGTTTGCGTTTACGGGTATATTGGATGAATTTATACCTTGCAGTGGCAACATGCTGGAGGTGTTCTACATGTATCTTTATTGGTGGAATGTTCAGCTGTTACCATGGTGACACAGTGCACACGTAAACAAATACTGTCAAAAATGTTTAAGATGGTCTGAAAAAATGCTAAATGGGTTTAAACAGCACATTTTCAGGAGCCTCTGAACAATGTGAAAGTCCACGGGCTTGTTTAGGCATAGGCTAATGCTAGCTAGCTTGTGACTGTAGTTTTTTAGCGCAAGAGACTTCCTCTTGTTGTTCCAAGCAACTCAGTTCTTTCTGGTCATACTGCAACTATTTTTGGGATCATGCAGAGTTTTGGCTTAATCATGTGTCTTGCTTTGTGTAGTAAACATGGGGTAACGAGAACCAATTAGTACCTCACAATCAGCTCCAGATTGGCAATTGTAGGTCACATGAATGTTGAAATAAACTGAAATGTTGAAATCCAGTCGCCTTTTGAGAGGGTTTCACTGTTGAAGTAGTTGCACAGTGTGAGAACATGAATCATGAGCTGTGAAGTTTTAAACCCTGAGATTTGGTCGCACAGTTTGAGCTGAGGCTGAGTAAAAAGATCAAAAATATCACACAGTGTACGCCCGGCTTTACTTGCGTAACAGAGCTTCAGACAGTGTAGTGCTACCAGTTAGCTTCACACCCCCTGGAATTGTTAATGACATGACAAGTATCGATCATGACACTGGGCACGATACATCACACACACACAGACGGATCAAACGTCCATCCATCCATTACCTTCTGCAAAGCTGCACTATGTAACTTTTTGACTGGGGGTTCATCACCTGCTTGTTTCTATGGATACGTCATTGCTCTGCCTGGAATGATCCACCATGTGACATTAAACAGCTCTACTTTACATTTATTCAATTAAAGGTGGTTATAACTGAAAAATATCTAGAAAAACAGGCATTCTGACTGTGAGTGGGGTCGCCTCTCTACAGATCTGAGCTGGAACTTGGTCTGGTTTGGTCTCCGTGATGATAGAAAGGTTTATTAATGCCGTATTGTGGAACATTGAGCATTGCAGATAAAATGAGCTGTCACACTGGGTTCTGACATATCAATAAATGTAAAGAGCCTTTTGAACGGCTCTTTGAAATAAACTTATCCAAAAGATTCGGATCCCATAGAGAATAAATCTGTCCCTCATTTGTGGGTGAGGGCAGCGGAGTACCCCCCTCGCAGAGCGCCCCCTCTCTTCACTGTTCTTTACTGTTTGAGCTGTGCCAGACCTGCAGGACCCCAGGGACCCAAGGGTGAGAGCGGCTCTGATCCCGACCCCGTCCTCCGCTCTCTGTTCTTTCATCCCCCTCTCCCTGCACCTCATTACACGGACCTGACTACACTGTTCCTCTGGTGGAGCGAGGGATGGAGAGGAGAGGAGGTGAGAGGAAGAGGAAGAGGAGGTGAGAGGAGCAAGGGGAGAAGAGAAGAAGAGAGAGTAGAGAAGAAGAAGAGGAGGAAAAGAGAGAGGAGAAAGAAGAGGAAGGAGATAGCACAGGGTAAAGAAGACAAGGAAAGGGAGAACAAAGCAGGAGAATGAAGAGGAGTGGAGGAGCAGGTGGAGGAGTCTTGAAGGGTGAAGGAGATTGTCTGTAGTCTCCAGAAAAGTGGACATAGAGTAACATCTCTGGGCATTTGGAGTATCGTCTTGGATCCTATTTAGACGAAAAAGATCAGTCAATACAGTGGATAGCGCCCTATGAAGGCAGCTGTCAGTAGTAACACTGCAGCGAACATCCACATGGCAAAAAAGCTTGGCCAAAATGTAAGATCTAAATACTTAAATCTCTCAGAAAATGACTTAAAAGTAGTGAAATGATCTGTCCATGCAGCAAGATCATTTTACTTGTCAAATAAACTCCCTCTAGACTAGAATGAATCAGTCTGTGGTGAGTGTCCATGGGCTGGAATAAGTTTACAGATGCTAAATTAGACATGAACAAACTTAAAACCAGTTTATGATGAGTCTGAATGTCCTGATAATAAATTCAAAGCTGCTAAATTTGTCCTTAAATCAGTCTGACATGATAGTCGTTTGTAATCAGTCTGTTTCAAGCAAATCTGTATCACTGAATCTAAAAACAAGTTGCAGGGAAAACTATGGGGAATGGATTGGAGCTTTTTTTAAACATTTATTGCCTAAAGATTTTCTGACTAGTTGCATCATGGAAGAAATATATGTGACAATTATACAAGATGATACAAGATGATACAACCAATTCAGAACTATTAAGTAGAGAATAAATCTGAAAACAAAATGAAGAAACTGAGAGAAAATCGACAGGTTACACTACTCATTTTACTAAAACACAGTGAAGATAATTATATGTATGATTTTTGGCAATTATTTTCATTTTAATGTTACTTCCTAATTGGAAATCGTGACATCACACTCGGGAATTTCATAACTGTTACCTAGATGGTATCAGAAACTTTGTATGAATGTGTGGATGTGTGTCTGTATGTGCGTGTGCGTGTGCGTGTGCGTGTGTGCGTGTGCGTGTGTGCGTGTGTGCGTGTGCGTGCGTGTGTGTGTGTGTGTGTGTTTTCTTTTCTTCAATTTTCCAAGTTAATAAGCGACCAGAAAATACTGTGTGTAATTAAAAGATATTGATAATTATGATTAGACTTGTGAATGGCCACAGCTGCCCTGAGGTTGACATGTGGCTGCCACTGTGCTCCATCTGCTCCTCCAGCACAACTTGTTTGTTCACACATCACATTCATACAGAGATACAGAAGGGTGAAGGTTTTTGCTCAAAGACATAAAAACAGCGTGCTCTGGTCTAGTACTGGCAGTTGGCAATGGACCACGGATCTTTTGGTTGGAGGATGAATGCCCCCACAGCCCCCACAGCCACCTCTGACTCACTGTTCCAGAAACATCCCACGAGTACGACTGTGTTTCATTTGTGTATGTATATTCTAGTATACAGTATTTAATGCTCTAAAATGCATTCTAAGACTGTTACTGTGAGATGACTCGCCTCTCCACAGAAGTGACCTGACCTGCAACTTGCTTTGGTTAAACGCCAAGGACTGTGGAACATTAACCCTAACATCTCCATGGAAACAAGCAGGTGGTCAACTTTCTATCAGAAAAGTTACACGGTGCACCTATACATGCTGTATGTAACTTTTTAGCAAAAAAAATAAAAATAAAAACAAAAACTTTTATTTATGTACTTTTTTTCATCGTGGATGTGTTTATTTCAATGATAAACCCAGAAAAAACCCCATACTGTTACTATGAACGGGCTTGCATCTCCACAAACCTGACTCTTATTTGACCTAGAGAGCATACTCATTTGTTTCCATAGTAACGTTCTTCCTTAGGTAATAATAATCCACATTTGCCACATTTACATGAGAGCTT
>KN495718.1:700-16191 GCA_000787155.1 Scartelaos histophorus
ACTCTTTCCTCCCTTTGCCTCTTTTTACGCTATGCTACATGTCGCTATCCCCGCCTCACTCCCCCCTCGACCATTTCTTTCTCCCTGACTCTTTGTTTCTCTTTGTTTTATCCTGCCTCTGTCTCTCCTCCATTTCCCTTTCACTTGCTCTCTTCTGCTTTCCCAATTGGTTTTCACTGCCTCACGTCCCTCTCTCTTTCATTCACTCTCTTTCTTTCTCTCCACTTTTTCTCATCGCCTTATGTTCCCTCTCTCTCTCACCCCTCAATTCAGTTTCTTTTTTGTTCTCGCTCTCTCAGTTTTCTCTCCCTTTCCCCTGTTCACGTCCCTTTTTCCATCTCTCTCTCCCTGTCTTTCCTCCTCTCTCCCCCAGTTCAAAGTGAGTGTGTTGTGTGTGTGTAGTGTGTGTGTGTGTGTGTGTGTGTGTGTAGTGTGTGTGTAGTGTGTGTGTAGTGTGTGTGCAGTGTGTGTGCAGTGTGTGTGAGAGTGTGAGACGTACGCATTCTGCTCCTCCAGCTCGTCTTTGCGGTTCATCATGGCTACAATGGCTTGGCGGAGCTCCACTGTAAAAACACAAAGAAGACACATTTATTTTCATTTTATTATTACAAATACAAACTGATCTTTAATGCATGTTTAATCGTAATCTCTCATTTTATGATCACTAATAATGCTAAAATCTTACAATAACTCAAACATTTGGCATTGTTTAATTTTCAATGCATGTAAAATAACAAGGAGGATTCCCAGTCCACTTCTCTCAAGCTGTTATACTGCATTGCTCCACTTGATATAACTCTAGTTAAAGGAACTATATGTACTGCACTAAAAAATTAACTACTATCGATATGGACATATATCGATATGGTCATGCCTCATGTGAAGGCTCAGCACTCCAGAATTCACTCACTGAGCTGCAGAGGCTGCACTGATTCATGATAAGAATTATTATGAGTAAAAACTATATTTGATTTCAACATGTTTACCTCGTATCTGGGGACACAGTTAGGTCAAGTTTATGGAATCTCAAATCAAAATTCTTACATATGGCTTCAATAAAGCAACATAATCCACACCCATTGTTTTCTGTTCGGTTTAAAAAGTGGGGTATTTTCCATTTAAAAGCCGATGCTGAGTGGAACATAATTACCACTATTATGGCTGTCAAGCTTTACACTGGTCATTCTAACAGCGACATGGCAACACTAACTGCATCTATTGTGATGTCAATCTAGCTCAACTACTTTGGAAAGTTTGTCTTTATATAGTTATCACGACAAGTTCATTTTAAAAGACTTTTCATCATTTTCTGCTGTGGTCATAGGTAGTTTAGAAATATTTGTAAGGTCTAAGTGGGGTCAAATTTCAAAATATGCAACAGAAACAATTTAGTTTACAGGGCTGCACAGAATATCGCAAAAGTACTGCTACTGCAGTATTTGTTAAGGTAGTAATTAAAGGTCCTATATTACACCACATTGATTCTTGTCATCTTATGATGCTATTACCTCATCAAAAACATACCTGGAGTGTTTTGTTTCATTCACATGTTTGAGGAATCCTGCATTATTAGTCACGATCTCCAAATGCTCTGTTCCACCTTGTGATGCCATGAAGTAATAGGTTCGCAAGTTACCAGCTACTTTTTACTTTTAGTTTAGTAAAAATTGGCAATTCCTGGGGTGAAATCATCCAAATGGATCTAGTGAAGTTGTTTGGAGTTTAAAATGCAGTTGAGCACTTCCTGTATTACCACATGACATCAAAAGGTGGAACAGATTGTTTTCTTTTTGAGAGAAGAATATAATTTATTTTATCACTTAACTGGCCAGTTTAAATGCTTTCTTTGATCTGATTGGCCGAGACAGATAGCACTTCAAAACACAACTGAAGCTTTGAAATGACCAGTATTTTTGTTTGTGCTCATAAAATCTGAAAAAAAATATATAAATAAATAAATAATATATATGTGTGTGTGTGTGTGTGTGTGTGTGTGTGTGTGCATGCGTGCGTGCGTGCGTGCGTGTGTGTGTGTATAAAACAAACACAAAACTGTATACAATTTCGATATACACAAAGAATTCAAGGACAAGTATACAGTATATGAATAAGTTTGAGTGGACGATATATAGTACATATAGAGTAATTTTTCATTTCTAAATCACAACAATTTTCAAGAGCAACTTTCAGAAACATTTATGTAAGAAAATCTAATTAACGCGTCTGTCCTCAAGGCTAATGTATTGACAAACCTGCTTCATTTAAAAACATTGCTGAGATGTATTTATGATTCTATAGAAACTCACATAGCACATAGACAGCTCAGATATCATCAAGTGAAATTAAATCAGTCAATCAAACATTAGAATATAGATCAGAAAAGAGTAAAATGGGTTCTTTAAGGTCAAAGTATAGACAGGGAATATAAAACATCTCATATATAATTTAGGAGCAGTTGTCAGGTTGAGCTCAGAACTGGACACAGAAAATGACAATGGGGGAGATGTGGAGAATGAATGGAGAGAATGAATGAGTCGAAAGATATAAATGGACAATATATGCTAGTCCACAGTCGCCTATAGACTGACTATTCAAGTGGTGTAGGTAGAGGATCCTGGTTCAGTACACTTAAGTGTGTTTAAAAGATGTGCATTTTATATACATGCATATTACCCAAAAACGGCCTTCTGTTATAATGCAAATGTATATTAATCAGATGAATGTGTGTTTAAAGGGCCCTTTTGCACTATTTTCTGATATACTGTATGTTATAATGTTGTTTCCTCATCACAAATATACCTGGAGTTTTTTTTTATTTCATCCACACATGTTTAACACACAAATTCAGCATATTTAAGCTGAATTCTCAAACAGTAAATACTCTACTTTGTGATCATTTCAGCCCTGGATTTGCCAATCTCTGTGGGTAATATGCCAGAGTTCATATCACATCATTTTAGAAACTTTATTACAGTTTGACCTGTAAAAGTGTAGATATCAATTAGATCAAAATACCATATTATAGCAGGAATCAGATCACAGTTCAGTTTGCATAGCTCTATTCTGTGGAAACAGGTAGATGACACCAACAAGTAAAGCCAAGCTACAGGTCAGATCTGTGAAGAGGTGAGATCACCCGCAATAAGAATCAGTGCTATAAAGGTATATTTTTTAGCAACAACAAAATATCTGCAACATACATTAGTAGAAGGCATTGCTTTTTCCTCTGGTGGGCTACCTTTACAAAATGAGAGAGCTACTTATTTTAGAGTTTGCATAATATATTGAGTAAATAAAAAAGAGAAAAAAGGAGGCACAGAAATCCTTGGATGGGGAACAGTCAGATGCCTATAGACGCGTATAAACTATTATTCATTTATTGGTGCACAAAGTTAAGCATTAAAATGATACAGTAATAATGGTACTTCATGTTTTTTTTGTTATTCAGCACAATATGTATCATTCAGAAATACCTTGGGTACTTGAAAGGGCATGGAGAGCTACTGGTAACTCCCAAGTGCACAAATCCCTGTCTTTTTGTAATTTTTGTTTCATCATGATTTCTATTCCTTGAAAAAAATCTGACATCAGTAAGCGTGTGTCTCTTGCATATCCAAGTTTTAGTCCTTCTCACAAGATAAAAGGTTTAAATTAGATATTCAGAGAAAACATTGTGGATAGAATTTTGATACACTATAAGAACATATAATTCTAAATCTTTTTTCTGCCCTGGGTGCTCGGAGGAATTTATTTACAAGACCATCTGAGTTATACGATTTCACCTTCTTATTTCTCCACACCAGAAATAAAAATGACCTTTCATTTTTTTTCTTCACAGCAGGGTCCACCATCGCTTTTCCATTAGGAGACTACAGCCCAACGCCCCCTGTCTACAAGGACTGTGAACAACTCCAATAACAGATGCATTAAAAGGCAGAGCTGTGTAATCAAGGTGCTTTGTGAATTATAGAGCTCCATACTGTCCAATCACATGGAACTCTGCGGTGCACTTCCTCCTCCTGCCCACTCACACTGCAGCCTACACGCGTTCAATATTCACCCAAGATTTACAGGAATTCTGAATGAATTTTCACACCACGTTACTCTAGATAGCAATATGTTGGTAATATATTGGTGTATTACATTTTTAATGTATTTGAGCAAAATTTGTTTCGCCCCAGTACATATATATTGCGTAAGCAGCTCTTGAGGCCAAAATAAGAAATCTGTTGTGTGCTGTCAGCCTCTAAATATAAGGATTTTTTTCTCAAGAAACTGAAGTGGAAGCGACTGTTAGCATGCTAGTTGTCCACAATGAATAATTAAAATAAAATAATGAAAATAAGATGCTCGTATATCTTCAATCTTTTTATTTTGAGTTGTTTGAAGTCTATGTTTTATCCAAGTCTATTATTGTATGTCAAGGAAAATAAAACATAGTTACCATAACAGGATCAATCAATCATTCAGCTTTATTTATAGATACAATACAAAAATTTAACAAAACATATTTACCACGACAAGCTCCATCGATTCACTGTATTTTTTATAATTGCCAAAAATAATTTTTGTTATAGAAATAAGGGTATGAGTATGTTTTTGGTAAAGTACATTGTAAATGAGTATATATGCACTAACCACAAGAGCTTCCCATTGAGTGAGATGGGATGAGGCTTCACATGGGAGTATGGAGCTCTACAGTAGACAACAGCACTTGAAATGAATCATTTTAGCTCATGAATTGTGTTTGTAGAGGCCAGATTGTGGATATAGAGAATAACAGAGCTGTATGATTATTAGAAAAATCCTGTAGCTCTCTGTTTGTGGAGGTAAAGTAAAAAGACTTTTTCTTTAGTTCAGACATGTAGGCAGTTCCTATGTGTGTTTATTGTTTTTGAACTCTGCTTTTAGTGACAGTAACAACACAATTTAATGTGAAAACTGTCCACTGTCCACTAAATATATTCCTCCATGATTCTGAAATGGAATTAACGATTTTTCCAATTTATTACTGCTTTGAATAATTTGGTTGGCTCTCACCAGACTGATATATGTAACCCTCTGACTTGAGTTCTACAAATCATTCTGGGATGGCAGATGATTTAATGATTTCCTTTTGACACAAATGATGTATTGTAATTATCCAAATGTATTTTGTAACTGTTGTATATGATGTAAAGTAACTACATGACAGTTGTGAAAAAAAAAATAAGTTCAATATTTCGAGACGGCCCAGGAGTCCAACAACCCAGAATCTTTATGCTTGTTTAATGAATATCCTAACTCCTGACACTAATCCCTTAATTAAGTAGTAAGTAGTTACTATGCCACAAGCAATCGTAAACTATTCATAAGCTATGTGTTCATTATGAATTCTTTCTTTCCTCAAGCTTTATTAAGGCTAATTAGGGTGGGTGTCCAAACACACTTCCATGGATGCACAATCCTGTCGATATCTACTGCAGTTGTGACCCATAGTTTAAAGATGAGAGGTAGCTCTTGTTTTCTCTTTGCCTATTTCTCGAGTTTTACATCTTTTCCAAGTTTTTCTCAACCTTCACAGGACTTTGAAGACTATTTCTATCTCCTTTTGCAAAAGTGTTTTTAGATGGCCACCTCTCTGTGTGACCTTGCGACCTCTCCTTACAAAAGGCTAATAGACTGGGCTTTGAGTCACCCCCACCCACCTCCGCTCACTCTGGTGCTCTGTGTCTATTTCTGCCACCTTCACAACAGCACCACCAGATAGAGCCATGTGTCAGACCGAGCAGAACAAGGCTCTTCAGGCATTTGTGAATCAATTATAATGCAAATATTCAGTCCAAATCTCAAATCTGTTAGCTGGTATTAATAGGAGTGGAGTTGTTCACAGTATAGCTCTTCTATTTTTGAGGATGCCTAGAGGAGAGGGCATGGGGATTAATAGTTATTTTAAAGGGCAACAGTGCCACCTGGTGAGCATAGTAAGTATTTCATCACAAGATACTGATGATATGGATGGGACTGATGTATTTATATTATATGCAACATAGAAAAAAATGTTCTATTCACACTAATATTTATAAAACACACTTAATTTCTGGTACATATACAAAAATGTTGATTAATATATGTTGTCCCTGTTCAATAAACCAATAACTAAATCAAATAAAACATGATCTATTATAAGCCCATAATACATATTTGATGTCATTTATGAAAATACTTGTAACTTATTATTGTACGACCTTAAAGAAAACACAACTGATTCCAAGGAGACTCATCAAAAGTCAACTGGACAAATGTATGGCATATTTTATCTGGAAATACTAGAATCAGCTCCTCTGATACAAACAAAAAACATGTCACATGAAACATGGGTGAGCACTGCAGGTTTGCCTAGAATATGCATATGCGCAGAGTTCCTGATTAGCTATTTAAAAAGTTTATTCCCAAATAGGAATCACTAAACCACGAGTCTAAAATGTATTTTTAATATCACTGTTTATGCATCTATTTTTCCCCCAAATTCTAAAATATGATAATGCCATAAATGGAGGCCAATTGATACTTTTCTATATTGATTACAATGCATTATTATAAAAAATGTAAATTGTAAATGTAAATGTAAAAAGGTAAATTCTCCTGATCATTTCTATTAGTGACTAAAGGTATTTCAACAATATTAATTTTAGCATTTTTGGTGTATGGTTTATCTGGTTCCATTCAGCTTATACACAGCTACTATTTCTATTGCACAGGGAATCATTCAGTGCTGGTGGTCATCTGGGATTGACAGAACCATAGTTATATTTACTTTCCATACTATATATACTTTCATTTTGAAGTTAGCTGTCAAATATTTTAAGCTTGTCCTTTATAGCTGCTATGTGGGATACCCCGTGACGTTTCAAGTGACAAAACCAGTTTAGGAACAACCCAAACAAGAAGATCCAGAGAGAAAAGACGACACTCACCCACTGACATGGACTCTGGCAGGGCAGACGTGGGCAGAGCTGTAGAGATAGGAGCAGGCTGGGCAGGGGGACTCGACTCCATACTGAAAAATACACAAACACTCAGATAACTAACTCATATTTAAGAATTTAAATTAAAATGAAACGTCTATTGTATGTCTTACTTGAATGTTAGCTGCACACTGCTGCTCTCACAGTTGTCTATGGGCCCGGTGCTGTCGATCTGAGCAGGAAATGCTGCGGTGTCTTCCACAGAGCTTACTGGAAGAACAAGACAAAGTGTACAGTTTTGATCCATACAGCCAAGCCAATAACAGCAGAGCAAACAAGAAAATCTACAAGCTTTAAATGAGAGATATGGTGCTTATTTTCACATTTTGTTCACTGTGTAAAAATAGAATAGTGCTGAAAATGGCAAATGCATTAATCACTAATGATGAGGAAACATTTTTATAAGATGGTTAAAAAGTAATAAGTCAGTTTTAAATAATGATAACTTGGTGCACGCCCAATGTATTAATGACATCGTCTTATTAATTAAGCATCTGACTGCAAGTGACTTCTTACCTGGCTGGGGGTCTGTAGAGTTCACAGGGATGAGGATATCTGAGCTGCTGTGCTCTACCATCACCTGTAGGGGGCTCCACGTGGACACACTGGACAGACTGCCCACCACCAGCCTGATAAACACACACATTATCGGTGTCCTATAGGTATTACATGAGATCTTAATACCTGTCAGCAACTATTTTTTTTATAAAAGTGGCCCTGTATTTTAAGGTTAAATTTTGGCTTTAAACAATATTACCTATGAATGACAAGACTTTCATTTTAATTAAATATACACTTTCTATTTGCTAGGGTGGATATTTTTGCGATATTGTAATATACACAGTAATTAAGAATAAAACTAGGATAAAATCAAGGTTAATTTAGGACTTGGTAAGCTAAAATAAATAAGTAATAATAGATAACATTTTAATTTAAACAAGTGAGTATTATACTTCTATGGGTTATTAACTGCTAACACATAGTTCACCATGAAAATCCTATATTTGACACAAAAATGAACATTTAATTTTCATTTTTGATGCTATGAGTCCGCTCTGGCCTCCCTTAACTCTCCCTTCAGGGCACCATCACATGTTAATTAGCATGCGTTCCACTGCACATTGCATCAGGTTTGTGAAGTTGTGGTGCATTGTTTTGAACTTTTGAATATTTATCAAAGATCTTCTACAGGATCATATTTGAATGAAACATTTCCCAACTCACTGTTCCGAGCTGATCCTCTCCTCCTCTTGCTCCTGCGCTCTGGGCTTGTACACCTCTTCTTCCTCCTCCTCCTCTTCGTTGTCCAGGCTCTTGCTGTCGGGCAGGGCAGGGGTGCTCAAGGGTGGGGTCCTGGAGGGGTGAGGGGAGCCCACCCAGCTCACTATCCCTGCCTCAGTCACTCCGTTCTGGGCAGGAGAGGCCGAGAAGCTGTTCTCCAATGGATCTACTCCCTCTTCCACACTGCTCTGGGGCTGGGCCGGGGCAGTGTGGCTCTTCCTCAGACTCTTGTTGTTCTGGTTGTCCTCCTCGGCCTCATCTTCGTCCTCCGCGCCTCCATCCAGGTCGTCGTCGAAGGAAATGATGTTGGTGACTTTTTTCTTCTTGCGCCGCTCTTTTCGAAGACCAGAGTCTGAAAAGTTAATGGAATAAAAGACTAAAAAATGCAGAAGAGGGCAGTTTCTAGATTCCTTGGTCATTACCAGAGGCAAGTAGTACTCAGTTACATTTCCTTGAATAACTTTTCAAACTTGAGTACTTTTCTAGCAGCATACTTTTATTCTTACTTGAGCAAAAGTACATGAGTAAAATTTTTAGTTACTCATCCCACAGTGATTAAGTCTACAAGTGACAAAAACCTAGTTATATTAATGAAAGACATGCATCATTTAATGTTTTGTACTTCAAATGAGATTCACTTCAAATATAAATCAGATGTTACGTCCCAACAGTTAGTGAGTAGTAGTTTTCCTTGTTTTTCTTGGACCATTACTTCTACTTGAATTAACATTACTCTTACTTTCTTACTTTTCACCTTACTATTAATATAAGTCTACTCTGCAGTCTACACACAAAAGTATTAGTGCTGTCATATCACAACAAAAATTAAATTACACACCAATAAAATGTTCTGTTCAATTACTATGGGACGATGGGACCCTTTATGGCATTTGGTTGGCAACTGGTCAACACTGTAAAAATGGCTGCCAGTGAAGAAACATTTATTCAGCAAATGCTATATTAGCCAATGCAGCAGACAGTGAATGAGAATGTTAATGCTAGAATATTGGAGCAGGATGAGATGCTCTTGCTATGGTACAACTTCCAATTTTACAATTTCACATTTTCTTTGCACAATTGTGTGTAATGGTAAAATGTAATCAGATGCCCAGCAGTTCTGATCAGGGGTATTTCAAGGCCAGGAGGAAAACAGATCGGCTGAACATTGATACTTCTCCTGGCACAAAGGTTGAAGCAGTATATTTGAGAGTAAATAATACACTTTGTGAAATATTGCAAAAAATGTAAAAGCATTCTCAAAACTGAAGATTAGGGCCACCATGGGGCCACCGTAGATTATAAGTAAAAGTGGACAAGTGGGTAACCTAGCAAATTGGCTCCTTCGAGTCTGGATCTAATCCACTTTCTGTTGCAAAATGGTGACCCCTCTCTCTGTAACTGCTGTTTATAATTCGCTATTTTGTCCATAAATGAAGATATGTACAATGATAACAGATCAATCAGGTGCTTTCTTTCCCTGAGGTCAGTTCCAGCCAGCATAAGCAACAGCTTTGATTGACAGCTATCGCATCTCTTTGCTAATCTGAGGCCTCCTACCAAACCAGCGGTGCAGGTGGGAGGGGTAAGTATCTTCAAAAACTTAACTCTATGAAACATGTACTGAAGAATTCTAAATATGGAACTTGGCTCCAAATTAGCCTCTAAAGCTGCTTGTCTTGATGGGCCAAGTATAACTGCATGGCGTCCCTTGGTGAACTTTTATAAACAGTCTACAGAAGCCACTATTAGATCACCCCAGAGAAAAAAGGCCCTTGGAACTTGGACCTAACCTTCTCTCTACAAGAAAAGCATTTTACCAGCAGAGGTGCTCCGTGGCAGGACTGGCAGTGGGTCGGAGCCTCCGTCACCTCTAGGGGTGAATCCGGGTACTACAGCAGTGGCAGTGCTGATCTCCCTTAGCAGACTGCTGACCCCCTGAGTGGACTCCTTGAGCAGGCTCCCGATGCCCTGTGTGGACTCTTTGAGCAGGTTAGACACAGACGAGCCTCCACCACGAGTCACTCCTCCATTCAGGTCTGTGTTGTCGATGTTGATGGCAAACAGGATGGAGTTCAAGCCTGGGAAAAAACAACATTTAAATCAATTCATGATAAAAATACTATAACATCACATGGGTTATAGAAAGTGCTTGGTGGGTATTTTACAGCGCAGATGTTAGCAGAGCAGAATATTATGTAAGAAAGATTTGTGGATGAGCTCTGGCAACAGATCAATGACCCATAACATCAATATTTTACGTTTGTATCTGTTGTGTTTATGAATACTTCATAGCGATGATAATATTTATTTGAGAGGTGTTTTCTGTTTAACTGAGCCATAAAAAGTGCAGTGTCAGGAGTCCAATGAGTAACTCTTCAAGAGTGACAAGTGGAGCACGAAACACATGAAGGGACTTTTTGTGCTAATATTAGCTAAACTGGAATGTTGGACAATTTTAGGTAGCTGCCTACAATACAGGTTAAGCTACTGGCATGCTAAACTGTAACAGAAGTATGCCCTGCTCTAACTAATGTAGTTAAGCTGTAATTGGATGTTTGCACGAAAATATAGCTTAATTTATTGACTATTTTTAAAGGTGAACTATGCATCTTTTCAGATGGGGTCCCCCACGTGCTTGTCCCCTTAGAAAAGTTATTGCTTTGCATGGAATGTTTTAGTATTAAACATATCTATTGCAGCTATTAAGATAGGCTTGCTTTTCCACAGATCTGACTTGTAACTTAGCCTGGTGGCATCATCTGCTTGTCTCTGTGTAGTTAGACGTTTATTACAAAGTAAAGCATTATCCATGTCTCCATGGAGACAAAGAGGTGGCAAACCCTCCATCAGAAAAGTTACATGTTCACCTTTAAATTAAATTATCATGAACTGTATTGCTGGAGAAAAGCACATGAAGTAAAGTGACCTGCAGCCATAGTGGGGAGCATACTGGCTCTTTCTTCATCCAGAATAAAGGCCCAGTCTTCATAATATGTGCTGGAAAACAAAAACAACAAAACACACACACAAAATAACATGAATTATTGTAACAAACTGGATTTGCATCTGTGTTTAATAGAAGCACGAGGTGATTTTGAAGTGTGGCATGTGTTTTTAGAGCCAGAAAAGCTCATTACACAACAGTTTATCCATTTGAAGTAGTTTTTCCTACTCAGAGAGCGGCCAAAGGGCTTTGCATTCATGACAGGGACCCAAGGTCATGTAAACAATATACTTACTCTGCACACATAAAAAGCATACAATTTCTTCAATCTTCTAAGTGGCTACGTATGGCAGTAAACAGACCTGAGACGAGTACGGTCGGCCACTAGGGAGTGCAGGTAGCGTTCCAGCGAGTGCTCGTTGAGGGCACAGCGTAGCCAGGCCCGCCCCCTGCCCAGCTCCGACGAGATCTGACGCAGGGAGTAAAACCGCTGCAGCTCGTGGCGATTCAAGTGCTCCTTCACGTAGAACCAGAACGTCAAATCTGCAAAAAGTACAAAAACAGTTAAAGTTGTTGTTGTTGTTAGCTTTATTGTCATAGCAAAACTCCGCTCTGGTCTCTGAAAGTTGTGAAAAGCGCTTATAAACTCATTATTGTGAATAATTACGATGCTCGAATGCGAAACGTAAGAGAAACATAACTTTGGACCACTGCAAAATGCTTAAAAGGAACTAAATCTGGTTTTCATGTTTTTACACGGAAAAATCAGGTACAGTGCCTTTAATGTTTATAAAACTTTTTCATGTCTTTCTAATTATGAGTAGGCTTGGTTGGAAAGAATCTGTGGTAAATACTTATCACAGTTTTACATCAGTTAAATGAAAAAAAGTTTAGAATAAAACTACAAAAATACAGGAAATAGCAGTGAGTTCTAAACAGTTATCAACACAGAAAATCAATCCACATCTCCAGCTATGTTTTGATGAGGTAAACTTCAATAAATTATAAAAGCAAACTAGGCAAACAGCAGTGAGTTCTAAACACAGTTATCACCCCAGAAAATCGATCCACAACTCCAGCTATGTTTTGATGAGGTAAACGTCAATAAATTATAAAAGCAAACTAGGCAATAATTTTAGTAAATTCTTAAATATAATTACATTAACCATGTTTTTGTGAACTTCATATGCACTTGGAGAACGAGGTCATAAAGACAGCAATATGGTCTATTTGCATACACTTGGAAAACAATATATTCTTGTTAACAAAGCCATTGGAAGTTCCTGTTATTGTAGAAAATTACCAAACTCAACTAAGAGCATCTTTTTAATGTAAAGTTTTTTAATTAGAAGGAATCGACAATGAGCGTATGACCTTGACTCAAAAGGTGAAAAATGCATCTGCTGTTTTGGGCTTGTTCAGTGGGGCTAGCTTCATTAGGGAGCACTAAAATCTGTCTTCCTTCTGCGAGGGTGAAAGAAGAGAAAAATGTCAGATATGCTAATGATTATGGGATGTGGGGCCATTACAAAAAGTCATGACTGGCTCAACTGAGTGGAATTAATAGCTGCTATATTATTGTAACTTACATAAAGGGAAATATGGACCATGAGACAGCAGCTAAATGGTCATGGTGATTTGAAATGGCTGCAAATGATGTTAAAGCTTTGCATATTGTAACGGGGGGTATGCACATTTAGAATAGTGAAATGATTAGCATAATGCCTGTAAGCCTATAAAGATGTACATAGAAAATGTTTTAGTGATTTATTTGAAATACAATCCATACATAACTCTCCCTGAGGTGACAGAGAGAGTAAAGTTCTGATATTACACTATTTACTTGTGTTATAATGTTTCCTCATCAAAAAACATACCTTGCAGTTTGGTTTAGTCATGCAGGTAAAACACAAAAAAACCTGCATGTTTAAGGTTCTTCTTGTGACCTTGTAATGTCATGTGGTAATACACACGCTCCACAGCATTTTTAAAGTCAAAATTATGACATAACCCCATACTGGAGTTGTGTTTTGTTTCATTCACACATGTTTAACACACAAACACTGCATATTTAGGCGGAGTTCTTCTCTGAAACAGAAAACACTGTTCCACCTTGTATTGTGAGCTCCACTTCATACACTTTCACTAGAATCATTTGGATAACCATCGAAATCCCAATTTATGCTTAACTAAAGGTAAAAAAGGTAGCTGTCAATATGTTGTGTAATATCTTTAAAACATATGATCAAAAAGCTAACATTTTTCAGTTATTTCAAACAAAACTGAAATTTATCCTAATATGTGATGTTCTAGCCTAGAATCATTACTGAGTGAATCTCCACAATATAAAACACAAGACTGATTTGTTGCAGCAATATCAGAGAGAAAAATTATAAAAAAATTCAAGTTGAAAATGTGTGACTAACTATGCAAAGAAAACCTCAGAATGCATTTGTCTAATCGCTGTGGTTAGGACATTGATTTTAGATTTCCTGAGTACAAAATCTATCTTGTGTTACCACTGATCCGGGCTCTCCGCACAATCACTTACCTCCCTCAGTCTTGCTGCTGAATCCTGCTGCCTGTTTGAGCGCTGCTGCTGTGAGGGCCAGTCCTCTGCTCTTCCTCAGGCCGTGCTGCAAAACTGCTTCAAACTGGGCGCACAGACAAATCACCCTAACAAAGAAAAACAAAAACAGTTATATAAAAGGTCCTATATTACACAAATTTGACTCTTGTGAGCTTTTAGCCATGTTATAATGTTGCCAAAATATACCTAGAGTTGTGTTTTGTATCACTCACACATGTTTGAGTAATCCTGGTTTATTAGGATGTCTGCATATCTAGACCTCAAAATTCTCTGTTCCACTTTGATGCCATATAGTAGTTTTGAAGTTAACAGCTATTTTGTTCAGCAGATTGTCAGTTCCAGGGCTCAGATGATTCTAGTGAAGGTGTATGAATTCCTAAATTACCACATGACAGCACAAAGTAGAACAGAACTGTTTTATTTGAGAAAAGAACTAAAACAGAAATATGCAGGATTTGTGCGTTAAACATGTGTGGATGAAACAAAGCATATCGCTTGGTATGTTTAATGAGGAAACACAGGTTAGAAATGAGCAAATATGGGCCCTTTAACAGTTTACTAGGAACAACTTAATGTTTTCTGTCTATAAATTAGTCATTACCACAGAAAACCACGATGAGTTAAAAGTCTATTTCAGTGGTTTGTAAGAAGTGTAAACCTGGGCTTGCTGCCAGTTCACTCAGTTCTTCCTGTAAGTTCCTTTTGCCCATGTAAAAGCTGCATTTTGTTTTAAATTGTTAATCGCTATGGCAATGGTCCTAATTTTCCATTATTCTGAAATTCATGGATGGGTTGGGTTCACCTCGAAGTCACAAAATTCTACAATCCCTATAGTTTAATACTGAGTTTGAGAACATGTCCGATTGGTTGACAGTTAATATCCCTGTAATTAAAGTTCAAAGTCTTCTCTGACACCATAAATAAACAAAAATTAAATCAATCAGACATGATTAACAGTTGCCATAGCAATAATATGGCAAGTTTGTGGAGCCAGTCTCAAACAAATAATGATTTGGTTCAACATGTGTGTATCATAATTTCTAAGTTGTCTTTGAAAATTACTTCAAACCAAATTATAGAACATGAACGAAATCCATCCATGGGTTTTAAGAATAAAAACAAACTCTGATATATCTTTTGAATGGGAAACAGTTCTCAAAATTTTCCTTGTAACAGGAAGTTGAAACTCACAAATAGAAAGACAGCATTTAAAGTACAACACAGATAGAAACAAGTGCACTGGAATGTGATGTCAAATTCTGAAAAGAAGTGGTTTCATAATAACGTTGCTTTACCTGCTATCAGAGTCTGTGGCAATCTCTTTTCTTCCCCCAAAACGTATTTGGCACTGAAAGAAAAAAAGAGAATTAGGACCCTTACTTTTGTGTTAAATCCTATGACAATTATGCATTTTAATAACAGTTTAGTCCAACACATTATATGAAATTGTATGGATAGTGCTGCATGTTAGCATAAGCTTCTTCAAGTCTACTAACTTGAAATGAACGACTTTCTCCTTTAAAATGCCTTGACAAGTCTTTGGTTCTATCATAATCTAAAGAATTAAGATTTAAAAGTGGTTCATAGCAGTTATTTCTTCATGTGGCCCACACTAAAGCAGAGCAAAGGATCGTGGTCTATGTAGATACTCCTATTTTTTTTTTAGCTG
>KN495718.1:16244-31606 GCA_000787155.1 Scartelaos histophorus
CCATAACATTAATTTAAGTAAAGAGACTTCTAATTGTGAGACTTTTGACAGTAAGATATCAGATATTTCAGTGATTGTTACATCCCTAAATAAAAAGTAGGAAGCAACTCTTTAGTGGTTCAGGAAACAAGAAATTAGAAATTACAGTTGCCCTTTGCAAAACAGCGCAGTGATTGTTTGATAATAGGAGTAATCACGTTATTACCAGACAATTAATGTGTAACTGTTTCCAGAACAAAAACACTGAAATTAATATAAATGTATAGGACAAATTGAAAAAATTATGGTAAAGCTTGTTAGAACGAGTGCAGGTCCTCACCTGTTTGACAGCGTCCAGCAGCCTCTCGAGGAGGTGCTGTCTCTTTGTATCAGTCTGCTGAGTGCCTGCAAAGAAAGCACAATACAAGATTATGCTGTTTTAGTAAAGGATTAATGGCACAAGCGTCATATTGTGTAATAAAACCTCTCTTATACAAGCTGAGACGTGAAAATGAAAGTGGATGTTTAATCTCTCGTATAATAAAAGATCAGAAGTGCTTGGGAAGTTGAAAATTTAACTAAAAATTTATTTTTCCTTTTAACACTCTAAATAAGAATTTGTTCAATTTCTCCAGGTAAATAAATCTTAAATTATTATTTTTTCTAATACTAGCCAACTTGAGTAGTATTTTCAGACAAAGCCTTTAGCTTTTTTTTAGTTTAGTGTGATTTCACTGTTTTTAATGCTATAACTCTATAATTACAATACCAGTTTGTCAAAGCTTGATCCTGTCAGATCTCAGAAGCTAAACAAAACCAGGCCTAGTTAGTACTTGGATGAGAGACCTTTGTTGTATTTAGTCCATACTGTTCTTATGTCCTTAGGCCCTACCTTGCCTAGAATGAATGTGGTATGTGAGTGTGTTTGAGTGATAAGTGTTTATTGGAGGAATAAATAATTCATGTGAAGCACTTTGGGTGTCTTGAAAAGATTATGTATCTCCAATACATCATTAGCATATTATTATTACTCCTACTGATATAGTCAGTTTTAGCTATAAGCCTGTATACTGTACTTTGGTAAATATCTTTCTACTGTAACCCTGTTATAAAGAACTTATTGTTCAGTGACCAGTACAGGCATCAGTTGTATGTACTTCCCAAAGGGGCTCCCCTAAATAAGGACCATTGACCCCATGTTAAGTTTATCAATGAAGAAAATTGCAATCACATGGGTGCCCTAAAAGTTAACGTGTTACATCAATGCAGCTGAGATAGTTTTTATTTGGACAATGACCATAGTAGAAATACGCAATGTTATAATACTTTCCCATTTGTTTGAGATTTAATAGTTTGCTTAAACCTTTCAACAAGTATTTGCAAGATTGAGGAAGTATGTGTTTGGACCCTAGCTCAGCAGAAATACCTAACTAACTGTCTGATCGTTCAACCATCAAATCAAATCATGCAGTGCGCTGGAGGAGGTGTACATGCACTGTTATATGCTAAGTAGCTAACAAAAACAAATGAAAGTACATACCGTTCATGCTGACAGCCCTCCGCCGTTAGCAATAGCATCCAAGCTAAGCACAAAACTCCTTTAAAATACTTTAAAAAGCCGATAAACGAGGCTAGCAGGAGACTGAGTCCATGCTTGTCCCGTGCCCGGTCTGCATGCACCGAGACGCGGCTGCAGCGCGGAGGGTGAGTCGGTAAACACGGAGGCCTGCAGAGGTAGCCGCTGGAGCAGTGTGATATAAAGTGTGATAATTTAGACGTGACTGAGGGGAATAAAGATGCTAAACTGCAGAGAGTGTAGAGTAGAAGCCATATTAGAAGCTGTCTGATGCGTGGTGGACGTGTCAAAGCTAAAAGGAAAGCGTTTTGGAGCCGGTGATACGGTGAAAGGACAGAACTGAAAGCGCCGTGCTAGGGTCACGTGACACAACACACACTGAGTCATATGATGCGTGGTGCCTGCCGGGAGTTGTAGTCCAATAATTAGCCAAGAGTAGTTATAATTGGTTTATTAACAATAGCAGTGTATCTATAGGTTTATCATAAGACTGCTGTGGTCGCACAAGCAATTTATATTTGAATCATTTTATGTGAAGCTCCTATAAATATGCAAAACTGACTCTTTTGAGCTTTAAGCCATGTTAAGATGTTGTTACCTCTTCAAAAAGAGTTGTGTTTTGTTTCATTCATAGATGTTTTTGATTAGGAAACAACATGATCATTCTCAAAGGAAATGACTTACATAGTAGCTTACACATTACAATATAATAAACTTATAATAGGCCACCGCCTATGATATAGTTAAATTAAAGTTAAATTATAGTCTGTGCGCACCCTGCTGCCTGTGGCTGGGCTTGTTGCAGTCAAGAAAGATTTCACATTAGTTTTAGTAAAAACCTCAATTTGTTTGACTCAATTATCATACATATTATTGTATTTATTATTTTATTTTATTTTTAACATTCAAATTTCAATAAAACTCAAAGATTATTAAGTTCACAGGAGTGCTTGCATTGACAAGTAAAATATATTGACAGACAATATATGTATTTTATGCATATAGGCTACATACAATATATGAGTGCATATAATATATATGCCCCTTTAGGGAACCAAGACAAATACAGCACGTTAAGTCAGGAAAGGCATCTGACTTAAAAAAAAAAAACACCTCATCATATCGACATGCAAATTGCGGCACTCACAAACGTTTGTACATTTTACCAACAAAAACTTAAATATTGATACACACACAACATTTATCAAACACATCGTGTGCTTTTTAGTTACAAACACCACCCCACACATCACACCATCACTGCATCATATGAATCATCAATAAAAAAAGAAAAAGGGTTTATTTATCATGAATCCATCTTCACGTGTGACACTGAGTGGAGTTTGTATCTTATCAGCTGGATATGGACACAAGCCCCTTATCTCTTCAGTGCTGTCTAATCATTACAGTAAGTGCATGTTTGAAATGCAAAACCCCTTTAGAAGCAAAGGAAATATACATTTAAACCAATACTTTACAGTCTTTAAATCACTAATGAGTTCCTAGTCAGTTCCAAAGAAGGTGATGAGATAATATTGTTGTCAAAAATTGTTGATAGTTTGACATCTTGATCCACTGCAGGTCCTGCTGTCGAACCACGCACGCTGCTTTTCCCATTTTTCCTAAAAGAACTCCTGATCCCAGTGGAGAGCCGATCGGAAACCCTCCTCACCACTTTAGTCAGTCCCCGGGTTTTGACTTTCTGAAAGCCCACGTCGTCCAGCAGATCTTCCGGAGGTACATCAATGTTTCCAGAGTACCAGAAGATCCACCAAATTAAGCTCAAGAAGATGATAATAGCTCCGGCATAAACAAACAAATCATACACCGCCAGACCTCCGAAAACTCCGACCATGATGATAAAAACTCCCAAGATGTCGTGAGCAACTGCAAACCAAAAAGAGCACTTGCAGCGTCCGACTCCTCCGTAGACTTTCTCCGAAACATGCTCGACTTGGACAGATGTCGACATAGTGGAATTGAAATGCAAAAAGTTATAATTAAAATTCTTCAATGTGTATCCAACGTTGGTCAAGTTGAAAGAATATTGGAAAGAATGAGAGAAATATAAAGGTAACTGCATGGATCAAAGTCTAAAAGAGTTATCAGTAAAAGGCCACACCAGCTTGTGACAGTATTGGATTTTTTAAAGGAAACCACCAGTCAAAATAGTGTAATTCCAGCAAGTTTGAGTCAACAATTCTCATCGTGAAATAACTATAATGAAAGATAAGAAATATGAGGCTAAAAGAATTAAGTTAATACAGGCAAAGGTGCACTATGTAACTTTTTGTGGTTATTTCTTTGCATGTTTCACAGTTTTAAATGTATCTGTTCCTATGAAGATGAGCAGGCAACACTTGGCCAAGTTACAGGTCAGATCTGTTCACATCAGGTTTGTGAAGTTCCAGTTGTGCACAGATTTGATGAACGTTTTTGTATATTTACGGAAAATTGTAGTGTGGGCGCATGAATCACGAAACCTTGTGGGCTGAACACTGTACAGGCTTGAGCTGTTAACCATAAGATGGGTTCAAATAGAAGATTACTCAAAGATGACATTTATAATCTCTGTTTCTGATGAGTAAATAATGATATAACAGGGTAGGAAGCTCTAGAAAAAATAGGGTAGAAAAATACATGTATATTTCATTGATATTTTTAAGAATATAGAAAATAGTTGCTCTTTGCCTTCATTCTCCCAGTGCACATCTCTTCCTCCGGAGCTTCTCCTTGAGGACAGGGACCCACACCAGGCCGACCATCACAAACATGAGGCCCACGGACAGACACGCCGAGCCCACCTGGGACGCGTGCAGGAGGAGCAGGACCACCCCCGCCGCCGACATCAGAGACCCCATCACCATGGCGATCACCGGCTTGTGCAGGTAAGCGCAGCCTGGAGAGTCTGTGGCCCAACAAGCACAGCATATACATGGGGAATAGCTTTAATAGATCTCTCAACAAACTGCTTGCCATCCTGGACAATGAGAAACATCACCTCTACAACACTTTTTTCAATCAATGTTCAGTTGGAGGCTGATGGCAGTTAATTGCAGAACTGACAGGGAAAATCTTTTGTCCCTAGAGCTATCCAGCTTTACAATCTATCAATTAAGGACAAGGACAAATACATTGACTTTTCTGCGTAGATTTAGTTTTACAATTTTATTTTATTCTATTTGTAATATTTTTGAACAATACAGAGCAAACCTGGAACATGATTTTTTTTTATGTCTAATAGTCAGTCTAAATCTGAAAGTATTAGCATGGCAACAGTTAATGGGGCGTTATGTAAATTTTCTGGAGGAGTGTACGCCACCTGCATTTCTCAAAGAATGTTGTGAATTTTAAATGTGTCCATCTTACATTTATTCATTTACAGATGTTTATTGCAACAACAACAAACAAAGCATTTTAGAGCTAAGTCGCCTCTTCACAGATCTGACCTGTATAACATGGCCTGATAACATCACTTTTGTCTCAATGAAGCGAGACAAATACTGTGCTCCATTCTATGCAATGCAATAATTGTTCCATGGAGATCAGTAGAATTGTATAGCAGAAATGTATTTTATGTTCATGTTGGCTACAGTGAAACTACATGGGTCATCATGGTCATCTATATACTATAAACGCCAATATCAAACATGATTTTTGTCAGTGCATGAAAATAAATACATAAATCATATTGCAATAATCTAAAGTGCACCAGGTGTAATGCTGTAGCTCAGGGGTGGGCAATTATTTTTTTCCATTCTTGTTTCTCATGTGAAGGGCCGGGTCAAAATGCTAACTCAATTCTGCATAACATGAATTGAATTTCTTTATAAAAAGCAGTAAATAGCATTGTTTTGGTAAGACTGGTAAGAGTTTATATTATGACTAAGCAATAAAAAACACCTGTAAAATAAAAACAATGCAGCTTTAGTCCATGCATGAGATAAAATGATAAAATATGTTTATTTTGGCATTCCAAATGATCTTGTATGTGGCCCAGGAGCTGGACATTGCCCAGGTCTGTTATAGGTGGCTCATGGTGATGTTGTCAGGATACTAACATTTTAAACTCAATTTCAATACTAAAGAAAAAGCTTCAGATTTCAATATAGTTGTTGTTTATGCCACAATCATAATACATTTTTTAGGCAAAAGAAATATCAACACAAAATATATGTGAATGAATAAATTCTTCAGTTTTAACATGTGGTCTTATATTAGTTCTACTCAAGATTACGACCATTCTAAAACTATTCAGGAAAGGTCAGATTTGGTCCTATTTCCATGTTTTTTTTTCCTCAGTATCAATACCTGTCTAAGTCTAATTCACTTAGTATTTGAGTATCATACGTATAATACTTTTGACAACTCTTTGGAGAACTAAAAGTAAAAAATGCATAATTATACTCATCATGTAAAATATGTCATAACTTGATTTTGATAGAATAACTGAAACTATATTATACTTACATTGCACTGGTAAACATGCTCAAAAAACTGAAAATTATCCTAAATAAATAAAACACTATAATTCAATAAGAATCCTAGTTTTACCTTCGGCATGATCATCATCCAGGACCAAACTCTGTCTCCCATCTTCAAATGAATCTCCCATGTCATCCATATCCTGAGTTAACTTTCCCCTTTAAAACATGAATAATACAAAGTGAAGCTGCAGGACGCCCCTCACTATGAATGAGTAAAGTCTCTGGTATCTTCTTTAGTATCAGAAAAATCCAGTACGCAATAAGACAAAAATTATCTGTAATTCTGGTATATATATTTGTATAAGCCAAATGTAATTCTTTTACCTTCTATCTTTTACCTTCCGGACTTGGATGAACCGTAGCCCCGCCCCACCTGTTGATTCGACACCTCTCATTGGCTGACTGCTCGAGCCTTATTGTACCTGCAAACCAAATATAACAGGGTTTAAAATGAAAACATGATAGTCAAACAGCTTTTATTAATTCATAAAGTTATTAAGGTATTGTTTTATTGATCTGTGTGGTTTGAATGGGAGTAGCAGCTGCACTATCATGATATTGACAATAACAATAGACGTGTCATCTGACCCAGCTGGCAGCCATGCACGGGGAGCTTTGATGGATGGGTTCCTCATGAGCAAACAAGGTCTCAAGGCTAATGCACTGGACATATCACATGTACCATAAAGAGCCTTTACAATGACGTACAATAACATGAGGTCTGGAGATAGAAATGTTGGTTTTCACTAGTTATTATTGCATTTACACAACATAAATGTATTTAAACAGCCTGTACCTGGTTTTAATTTATTCTAGTCCAGTTAAATACTCTTTAAATTATACATTGTTTGATATATATACTGATACTGTGTGGCGACATCACGCTGGAGGTGCTCTACATGTATCTCTATGGAGGAATGTTCAGCAGAATCTCATTTTTAGAAAAAAAATAATATTTTTCTTTCTAATTTTTATGCATTTTTACATTGCTTTACACTGAAGAAACACAAGAATAAGCATACTAAGAGTGAGAGCTTTATGCACAAAAAGCATATCTGACATAATAATAGCAGTTAGTTTAAAAAAAATATAAAAAAAAAATAAATTAAAAAAAAAAATTGTAGTGTAACAGTTTAGTATAAAAAAAATATATTTAAAAAATAATAATTGTAGTGCAACATTTTAAAGATTCAAGATTCAAAAAGTATTGTCAGTTTTTTTCATATTCACACAAGAAAAAAAATGCATGACGTTCTCACTCTTAAAACTAAATAAATAATAATAATAGTAAAATGAGAGAAAGTTCAAGTTCTTATTAGGGAAACAGTGTGGTGAGTAGAGAGGGGAGAGAGTTCAGCCTCCTAACAGCCTGGTGGATGAAGCTGTTTGTGAGTCTTGTGGTGCGGGGACGGAGGCTCCTGTACCTCCTCCATTTTATATAGATTATGCATCATTTATAAAAGCTAAACATCCTCCCACTCTCAATTTGAACCATTTTAAACAGATCTGAGCCTTGGCAATTTCTCTCTGTGATTAGTTTGTTGTTCAGTTGAGTTGCCAATCTGTCATAAACATAAATAGTAAAAGAGCAGGTCTACTGAACGGCTCTTTGAAGATCCCAGGATCCCATAAAAGAGCCAAAAGTCCCATCACTCTGATAATAACTAACGTAGAAGCTCTTGCCAGCGTCACCTTTCTCACAAAATCAAGATCATTTTTAGTCATCATAGTATAATAAGCTAAGACACAATATCCCCACATTTGCTATCATAGTGCAAGATCACAGTGGCAGAAAGTATTGTGTGGGCAGGGCTACAATTAAACTTAAAACATGTTCCTGGCTTATAGTTTGAAATCAGGTACAGACACTTTAAATAGGGTCATTTTAACTGCAAAAATCACTCTGATAATAACTAACGTAGAAGCTCTTGCCAGCGTCACCTTTCTCACAAAATCAAGATCATTTTTAGTCATCATAGTATAATAAGCTAAGACACAATATCCCCACATTTGCTATCATAGTGCAAGATCACAGTGGCAGAAAGTATTGTGTGGGCAGGGCTACAATTAAACTTAAAACATGTTCCTGGCTTATAGTTTGAAATCAGGTACAGACACTTTAAATAGGGTCATTTTAACTGCAAAAGTGGAATTGAAATGAATATGGATATGAATATAGGGATAGGGAGGTTGCCCTAATAGTAACATTTAGTACATATTGTGGTGGGGAGCATAGACTTAACCTGAGTAACTTTACTTTTCAGAGTAGTTTTGTATCGTACTGTCAAAAATATCAGACTTTTCACAAACATCAAATCTGACATTTCCTGAACTGTTCCTGAATATTCCTCGAGCTTTATCAGAATGAGAATAAGATCATAGTGTCAAGCCTATTCCTACAAAGGCAAGTTTTTAATTTTAGTATTGAATGGAGGCATATTTTTTTTTATAAATGTTGTGCTCTATTAGTGACAAAACATATGTTGACCTATGATAAGATGGATTTGTTGGTTTTTATCTTATATTAAAGCTGCTCAATGTAACTTTTCTGGAGGGTCTGCCACCTGCTGATCTAAATGTTACTGTTTTGCCTTGAAAGTTCCATGGAATAAGATTAAATGTTGATGCCTTTATCACATGTCACGCTTTTTATTGCTAATCATACATTCTTACATTAAGCAGGGTCACCTCTGCACAGATCTGACTTATAATTTGACCGAATGGTGTCATCTGTGTGTATATACGGGGACAGTTTGAAATAAATACAGTGGAAATTTCTATCGAGGCAAAAAAGTATAATCATGGAGACAAGCCGATGGGAACTACACCATTAAGATTGTCATATTTTTATACATTCTGAAAGACTTTAGAAATAGTACACATAACTTGTTACACCAAGCTCATTTTTATTCATACTCGATCATCACTCGTACCTTAAACTATCTACCTCTATATGTACGTCCACACACCGGCATGTTTTAGAGTTGGTTTTCTTTCTTTCTTTTGTGTAGCACTTAAAGATATGACATGTTGTGGGAAAATTGTTGCCTATGTAATTCATTACACAGAATGTAAGTCTTTCATAAGTTGCTAAAGTTGCAGACACCAGTGATGAACAGCAGGGGGCACAAAGCTTCTGCATGCTTCCTTACATATGGCACTGCTCTGGTACACAGCTGTCGAGGGCAGATGGTTCCAACAGCTGGGACTCAAAATAGTACAACACAAAATGCGCTAGACATTACTGGACTAATCTAATATCCTTAAAAAATGTAATAAAATAAAAGAGCTCATGTTAGTGCCTCAAACCACTAATGTATAGTTGATGTGTATAAATAAAGGTTCTTTTTTGGTTGAGGATCCCATTACCTGCTTGTCTCCATGTACATTTTATTGTTTTGCCTGGAATATAAGACCCCAGGAAAAGTTACATGTCAGATCTGTGGAGAGGCAACCTCAATCCCCTCAGTACTGCTATCTCAAGGTATTTAGTAATTAAACATAAGTAAATGCCAGTTTAATGCCGTGCTATGGAACATTCTAAATAAAGCACTAACATCTCTATGGCAACAAGTAGGTTTATGTCTAATGCACTTTGAATATGAATTAAAATGCATCATTGGGCCCAGCTGTAAATTTGTGTGATTTAAAATGTAATTTTCTGACAAACTTTGCAATTGCAATGTGTTTTAATAATATAGTTCTATTCAAAGTTCATATTTTAAATGTGTCTCAAAAAATTGACAAAAAGACATGAAACATGAACAGCCTAATGGAAGAAGCACATTTTAGAACATGTTTGTACAGATCTAAAGCTGCAGTTACCAGTTTTATGCAGAATAAGATATTTTATGAATTGTGAAGAAATTGATCTGCTAATTTTTGATTTGTTTGTGATTAATCTTGCAGCTCTACAACATATTTTTAAAAACATACACACATTTTTGTTTGTCTTATAGCTTTCCAGATTTAAAAAAGTAAAACTATTTTAGTACAGAGGTCATTTTTTATTACAATAGGAATATATGGCAGATTTTACATATAACAAGAGTTTTGAGATTAGGACCATTTAAACCATTCTAATATAATTATGGATTCAAAGCCTACAGTTGCTGTTTGTATCATTTCACTTTGGGCACTTTCCTCTTCACCTTGGCATCGCTCTTTTTGGCGAGTTTATTTGCCGTTTTAGTTTTTGATGCTACAGGAGGCTTGGGGGCTTTCTTCAGTGTCTTCTTTTTAACAGTTTTCTGCAACAACAACAACAGATTAGGACACGTTTGGCTGGAATAAATAGAGTCTTAAGTAGCAGCTGTTGAACACTGACCTCCAGTTTACGCTTTTTGGTTGGGGTTTCTATGGGAACCAGCTGAGGGATTTCCTCCTCCTCATCTTCCTCCTCGTCGTCGTCTTGAGGCTCTGCTTTATTTTGCTTGTTTGGTTCCTCTGTATCAGCTTGTTTATCTTCTGTCTTGTTTTTCTTCACAGCTTTCTATGAATACATTATTAACGTAAATATTTAGTTTACTATGGCAGATTTACATTTGCACTGAGTAACTTTTCTGATTTTCTGAAATGTTCTTGTGCCAAGAATGTTCTACAATATGGCATTTAACATAAGCATCTTGCATTTAATGCAAATATAATATCATTATGTGGAGCATTAAAAGTTACAAGTGTCAGTATATGACTTTCTGCCGGTGGCTCGTCACCTGCATGATCCCATTGAAGTTTTATACCACACTGTCGAAAATGATGACAGAAAGGAATAACATTTCCATGGAAACAAGCACAAATAAGTGGCAGGTATGTGGAAATGCAATCCTGCTTACTCTGGTAAGGATACATGTTTCTTTCAGAGCATGACCAAAATTAAAAAACATGCTTTTATTTTATCCTTTTTTTAAGTTACATACCATGGCTTTGATGTCATCTCTGTGCAGAAAAGTGGCGTACCACAAAAGTTACATAGCCAACTTTATAATTTGCTCACCAAGAAGCACATGATAAATAATAAGAAATAGCCATTTATCAGCTTAAACTCACCTGTTTCTGTCCTTTCTTGGCATTTCGTTTCGCTTCTTCTATCAAAGTGAGGTGACTCAAGTCAGAGGTGTAAACGGGTAGTGCCACAGAATCCTGACTCTTCAAATGGATGATTTTGATCTGTGGTCCTTTCTACAAACACAAACAACAGATTTTTTGTGGCACATTGCATATCACTTTGTATGTATTACAATTACTATATTATGAAAAAAATTGTAACAGAAAAAAACAGCAACACAAAATAATAGTTTTCATTTAATATTAATAGGCAGTGTTAAAATAATTACCTGATATCACTTAACATCATATCAAATTGAGGAAGTATTGGCAAATTTGTAATTGTGGTAACGTAACATTTCTGAAAAAAAAAATTTAAAAAAAAGATTTTTAATCTCACCATTCGCATTTTTTCCATTACTGTCTTGAATGTGGCCTCGATATTGTCTGTCACCTCATCTGCTGTCATACTGGAGTTTGCCACATGAGCCATACTGCACAAGAGAAAATAATGTTTGCATTTTAGTTGCATCTGCTATTTCAACTGGATTTTCAGATTTTCAGTAACAAAAGTTCACTGTATAGCAAGGTTTTTTTTTAATTGTTCATTGTTGTCTATACAACAAACTGATTAGGTAAGAGTGACATATTTTTTGGACATAAATTTACCAGCAGCTGCCTTTGTTGGTGATTTTCAAACTTGTGCCTTGGACTATTCTCTGGATGTCTCTGGCCAGGTTCTTGCTCTTTAAGTCCACACACAAAGGCTCTCTGAAGGGAAAAACATTTAAATCATATTTAAAGTATTGTTATAATTTCTAGATGTATATTTTGTAATAAACGTAACAGAATCTTGTCATCTGGAGTTTTTACTTTTTCCTCTCGTAGAAATGTTTTCCGATGTGGGATGGCAGCAGACGGCGGATTCGGTCATCAGACAGAAACATGTCAAAGTTTCCCAAAAGGCGGCGTTTGGCCTCATAAGGCTTGTACTCCTTTTTTAGTGTCTTGAATGGGATAACCTGAACAATACAGTGTTTTGATCAATAGGAGAAGATGCAAACACTAACATATATTTGACTGATCAATGATAAATGAAAAGGCCCATTCCAACACAAAATGAGAAATACCTCAGAGATGCAGGTGACTCCTCTCTGGTCCAGCAGCTTCTTGTAGAACCTTTGGGTTTGGTCTGGAGTCATGTTGGGCTCATCTCGAGTGAAGAGGCACACTTCATCTGTGTCGGCTCTGACGGCATGGGGCAATGGGCTGCAAACCAACACACATTTAGTATAAAACTGTGGCGTGTGATTGCAAAATATCAGTACAATTTGACTGCTGGGCCCTTACATGCGTATGGTCTGTGCAGTTTTGGGAATCTTCCACAGAGTGAAGAGCAGGCTGATCGGTTGGGTTTCATCCAGCAGCAGGGAATCGCCGGTGGACTTGGTTTTTAGGAAAGCTTGTAAGGCCTGAACTGCCTTTTTTACCTGACAGACACCATTATTTTAGAAAAAGAAGTGATCACATAGAAACACAGAGCCTGCATAATAGCTGTGAGGCTAATGCTAGCAGCTATTATACCATTTATCATTATACCATTACACCATTTTAACAAATAATGTCATGGAACTGACAGGGATGAGGGTATTAAAATGTTCCACCAAAACTATAAGAACGAAAATAAAACTTACCTGCGCCCGATCTAATACAACATCTTTATTTTCCATATTTACAGCCATGCTGTCTGCTTCACGTGTGCTCCCAGAGGCGCATGCGCAGTGTGTCAACCACTACCACGTGACACAGAAACCAAACTTTATTGAACATTTTTCAGTAACAGTATTTCAGAAGCAACCGTGGATGAACCATGAATCATTATTTTATTATATGATATAATTCAGCATGGCTGTGTTCAGTCAAATTTAATATTTCATTACATTATAGTGGTGGGTGCTGGATACACCAAGGTTAAATTTAGAACTTCAATCATTTATTTTAATTAATTTAACTTTTATTTTAGCAGGATGTCCCTCAATTGATCGGATCATTTATATAATAAATGAGACATGTTTTTCAGCTTGATCATTTATTTTCAGTTCTGATTATGTAACAGCCACGTCTGTTTATCCAAGGGTCATCAGAGTAGTATGTGAGCTCAAACCATTTCCGATAGAGAGAGACCAAACTAAACATTTTGTGTTGCATTCCCGCACTTCTTAAACACAAATCAAACCTCACTCGTTCTAAAGGGAGGTGTAGTTGGTGACTATCATTAATATAGGCTAACCCTGCTCTGTTGCAGAATATGAGATCCATGTGTTCTTTTTGATAGCTTTTCTTCCCCTGACTCAGGACCACAGCATCCATCTCCATTCTAAAAACAAATGGCATGGCTAGCCAACAGCGCTGTTTGCTGTGGGAGTACTGAAGGGGGCGCTACATTAGTGGCATAGCTGAGCTCTCAATATGAGAAAGCTGACACACTGGAATTGGTCTCTCCTTTATATTGTTCATAATAAAAACTGATTCAGTCTTGTTTTCTTCATATTTGACGTGATGCGTTCTCCTCCACACAGGTCCTCTCCTCTCAGCATAGTTGTGTGTGAGGAGAGCAGCAGGTTGGGTGGGCTCCAGCAGCATTTCTCCTCTGATAATGAGTGGAAGATCTCCATGCATGCTGCCACTCGCTTTAGTCCTTTTCTGCCACCAGCTTGAGCACTTTACCGATGGCGATGGTCTTGCCTGCACAGAGACGGTAGTAAGGCTTTGTTTGGATGACTCAAACTGACTAAACGTACAAAGCGCCAGTGCTCTTACCCTCGTCTCGCAGTGTGAAGCGCCCCATCTGAGGGAAGTCCTTAAAGGTCTCTAAGCAGATGACTCCTGACGCCCGCAGCCTGGCGATGCACACCTGGTCCTGTTTCACAAAGCGGGGGCGATGTTTGCTCTTCTCTCCCGTCTTCTTGTCCACCAAACAAATTAAGGCCTGCATTCAATAAAGTATTTAATCAACAAACCCAAATTGTACATGTACACCAGTGGCAGAGTAAAAAGCGGGTTTGAGACTTACTGCGATTTGCACTTCTTCAATGCAGGTGTGAATATGAAGCACCGCATTGTAACCAGGGCAAATGATTGACTTGTGCTCAATAATGACGATCTGAGGAAAGACAACAGTTTGAACAGTTTGAGTTTGAGAAAAGGCAGTTATAAAGAGTTTTCATATGATACAGTTACATAAGTGTACTGGCAAGGGTAGGTGGGTAGTACTCAGTTATATTTACTTGACTTATTTTCTGACACCATACTTTTACTTCTTCTTGAGTGATGTTTATTTTGATGTAAAAGTACTCTTGATCCACACACTAAGAGAGCTTTTTGTTGACAATATTAAATAATTTGCATATTTGTGTTTCTTGCGCTGCTCCTTCCAGATATTATTTAGTTTTCCACTTTTTGTGTCTATAGTACCTACCTAAAATACCAGATTTTGTGCATTGCTTGTTTTGTTTGTCTGCGTCTAAGTTAAATATTTTCCTAGAACATTTGAGAGCCAGTTGCCTCTAAACCCCACTGTCTTAATCCAGATTGCTCGGTGGATGGCGCTGTGCTGACCTGTGCGTCGAAGGTGCGACCTGAGTGGCAGAGGTTGTCGGGGCTACAGAGGATGAAGCCCGGCAGGATCTCCTCTTCCTCGATGCCCTTCAGACGCAGCTTCAGGTTCTCTCCCGGGGCGGCGTCGTCTGTCTCCACGTCATCGCTCAGCAGGCTCAGCACCTCCACTGTGTGCTGGGGGGAAGAAGAGGAGGTCACATGTGAGAGAAAACAGATGGATGATGGACCAGTTCAAATGCATGAGAAGGGCAGCTGTAGTAAGTGACCAAAGATGAGCAATTTGGTAATATGTATTTCTGAATATTGTAATAACATTTACATAAGGATAACATAAGAGCTTTTTCATTAGCACATGTTTTTGTTAGTCTGTGGGCTTTAGTGTCAAACAGGATTAAAGAGTGAGGAACAGCTTTCAGAAGATTTTGAAGAGCCAACTCAAAGTTCTACATAATATGTGCTACTAAAATAATCTTGCAACCTGCCTGGGCTGCCCCAAAATTAAGTGGACTCTTGTGATGATTTTAAGTTGTAAGACATGGTTTAACTTTATTTATCTTAGTTTATTGTGTATTTTACATAATTACCCAAATTTTAAATAAATAAATTGACATAATAATAGTACAGATATATATTAATATATATATAATATATATAATATT
>JACN01102432.1:0-22568 GCA_000787155.1 Scartelaos histophorus
TATATACCGCTTTAAAATGCTAAAAAATAAAACACTCCCTCTTCTTTCAAACTGAGTAAAAGTTTGCAGTATCCCTCTTGGTACCAGGAACCTCTTTCAACATAGTCCAACATGAAAAATGGAGAATGAGCGGAGGTATAGGTGGAGGAAGTCAAAGGCAGAAGAGCACACTCCTCCTCCACCCCTCCAGCCATAAATGTTGCATGCCTGTGTCAGATGTGCTCTGATGTCTTCACGGCTTTTACTCTATTATTAAAGAGGGCGAAAAGGGACAAACTTTCCTGGAATATTAATAATGGACTCTCGGCAGTTGCACGGGAGTAGCACCGCCTCACAAATCAAGCTAATCTTAGCTCAATGGAACCTTTAAGTGTCCCTGTAGTGCGAAACAATGACTGCTCAAACTGTACAAAGAGTTCCCCGTTCACATACACTATAATAGCATCAACTGACAGGCCTGCTGCTGTGAAAACTAGAATATGATTTCAAATGGATCAATATTTAACACACGAGGCTTTCAAATGTGTCAGGGCACCGTTCTCACACAAGCTACATATGCTACAGTGAAAATATTATTTGGTTAGGGGTTTTTTTTGTCATTCTCTGTGTTTTGTTTTTTTAAGAAAATGAAGTACTTGAGAATGGTGCTTGAATTTTGTGAAAACCTCTTGTGCTGCTGCAAAGAGCTCCATCTTCAATCATCATGGATCATCAGGCTCGAACTGAGAGATACTCGAATTAGGTCTTTTAAGCACAGATACGATGGTAGTTTCTTTTTCTGTATCTCAAGCCCATTGAAGGAGGAGTGCAGTTTTGGCATTGTGGTGATAATCTTGTCCAAATCTGCAAATCCCATCCCTGCTTTCTTGTAGAAGTAGGTCAGATGGAAATATTTAAAAACCCACAAATGTTTCAGTTTTTATGTAACATATAGTCCCATTTGCATTTTAGTCTATATAGCAGAAACCCTCATCTTAAAGCTACACAGTCACTTTTCTGGTGGAGCAATCATCACTTCCTGCTTATGTTTCACAGCACGGCAACTTATTCATATTGCATTTGTTAATTACATTGTTTGATTGGCCGAAACGTCTGCAGATGCCGCACCTGAGAAGTTACATAGTGCACCTGTATAGAATCAAACTGGGGCATTGCCATAATTGTAATGCTGACACTGCTGTCACGATATCACTTTGAGCGCTGAACGTTTAAAACACTGACCCACTTCAATCTTCTTTAAATGCTTGGTCCACTGAGAATATTAACTTTTCATCTACGCAATGTCTGCTGTTGAGAAATGACCCAATTTTGGATTCACATAGCCACACACGTAGTACGAAATGTCAGAAATAAGTGAACTGTGGCTTAATCTAGATGCCCTTTTTTTTTGTTGGCTTCATATCAGATCATTCAAACTGAGCTTTCAATTTCATATAAATAAACTCTACATTCTATTCAAAATTATTATTAAAATCAACCAAAACACACCAAGTCTACTGGGACATAAATGACACTTTAAGTAATTGTCCTCCAGGTTGGTAAGGGTTGGTAGTTTGATTTTTCATTATGCTCTTGTGCCCTAAAGCAGAACATTTCATTTCATTGACAAAAAGACTCTGTACACATGCATAAAATAAAAATTACTTTACAAAAATCAACCTCAAACAGCAAGAAATGACTCAGCTCTTCCTTCATATGTTTCAGTGCAGTGGAGTCATACGAGATGTGTTTGAGTGGGTGAGGGTTGCTAGTTAAAGGTGCACGGTGTAACATTTCTAGTGGAGGTTCTGCTATTTTCTTGTCAAAAAAGCAAAGTTATTGCTTTACCTGAAACGCTCCATGGTATAACATTAACTATGCCCATGGTTTAATCAATACTGTGGAACATTTTAAACAAAGCAATAACATTTCCATGAAGACAAGCTGGTGTCTGACCCTAAACTACAAATGTTACACAGTGCAGCTTTAAGCCCCGGTTTAACGGAGTCAGACAGAGAAGTCACCGCACATAAGATGGAGCTTTGTGGAGATTGGAGGAAAGTCTGGCGGAGATTTCGAGCGTTGGTCATGAGATGATTAGTGCCCGGAGTCAAATGAGGACAGAGATTGGAGCCGCTAAATTTATGTCTGCGATACTGAAATATATACTATGGACTACATCTGTTGAGTTATAGATTTAAATGTAAAATGCTAGAGTTGGCACAGGGGTTTGGGGAAGGGCTGTTATTGGTCACGAGATTAACTTTTTTGCCCAGCGGTTGGAACATCTGCCGACTACATCTGTCGGGGTGAGCAGGCTGGCTCCATGCTACACAACAAATCCACTGACATCGCTCTACCATTTACAGATTAACCATGTTACAATGTCCAGGGTAGAGAGCACTACACTAGAGCACTACAATGTCTATGAAGAATGTATTATCTTTATTATTTTTGAATTTATGACTTCTATTTTACATTTTTTAACTAATCTTTTTATAGATCTAGATAGAAAGCAAACAGACACGTGATAATAATACATAAAGAGATACATAATAAATTATAATAAAGACCAGTGGGACATGTAACATACTCTCTTTTTGTGGTTTGATTCTTCTAAATTACTCAGATGTGCAGGTTAGAATATAGAGTTTGTATTGGGCTGGGGGCCTCCGAGCTCTCGTGATGATGACCCACTTTTGGCCCAGACACAGCGGAGTGTTACTGTGAAGGATTCTAACTACTGTCTCATGTAATCATATCACAGGGAACAGAAATAGGAATTAAGAAATAAGATGTAAACGCTGCCTCAAATGGAACATGTGGGGAAGTGTGTGGTTTTTGCTCTTTAACTTCATATATTACTTATTCTGTATCAGTTAAGTGGGAGTGAATGTGTGTGTCTATGGTTGTGTTGAATTGTTGTTTTCTGTGATTTATTTTGAATTCATGTAGTCTACTGTCTGGTCTGGTGTATTTACTGTATTGTACTGGTTGCTGTCGTTTTGAGGAATCCCTCTTTATAGGTGAATATTTCTTATTTTTCAAACAAAAATAGTTGGTGTTATTAAATCCAGTTGTTCAGCATCATACACAAAAATGGTTGGAATGGGGGAACTAAATAGCTTGGCTTCCCTGTTCGTGGTTCTTATTTGAATTGTAATTCAAGGTGAACTGTAACAGAGCTGTGGAAGACTCACCCTGATTATCTGGAAAATGGTCTGTCAAATCATGGTGCTTTCAGAAGCTACAAGGGGATCTGGTGATTGAGTGGATAAGTGCGCGGGATAAGCAATTATACTCAGGCTGAGTGCAGGCGACAAATCGAAGAAAATTACCTAAACCACAGCCAAAATGGAAAGTGGAGAATAGCTTTTCCCTAAAAACAGCCAAAATGAAATGATGCCAGTTTGTGTGGACAAACACGTCTTTGGACAAGTATGTGTTTTTGCATATTTCATCTGAATAATGGTAATGTTTTTCAGGACAATCACTGGAATCCCGCCGGCTAAGTACCCTGCCGTGCCCCTGCCCGGCTGATGTGCATGCCTTTTTTGAAGGTGTGATGCAGAGGGTCAAACAGAGCGCCCATGGGGCCATGGCTCCAGTGGCATGTGTCCAGGCTGTGCAGGCAGCAGCCACACTGCCCTACGCTCAGGGCATCCAGAAGGAAAAAGAGCTCATGGACACCCTGTTCACGTCAGGACAGGCCCGCGCTCAGCAGTACTGCTTCTTCTCCCAGAGAGTGGTGAGCAGGTGGAGCATGCCCAGTGGAGCTCGCTGGGACAACAGCAAGCCTAGACCTGTGTCAAAGGTCGCCGTCATTGGTAAGAGCTTTGGGCTTGTGTTAAAATATGTGTTTAAATATAGCACATATGAGTGTTGAGTCATGTCATCTGTGACTCTGTCTGTGGAGAGGAAGCCTTCATGACGGTGTCAGCTGAGCCCCTCCCTGCAGCGATTGGATTTGTCACAGTTTAGATGAGGAGCTCAGGTGTATAGAAGTTTTGAGCTGCCAACTCTATGCTGTTGTGTCAAAACTAATAACTTTTGTTGTCTGCACTTTCTACTCTGTGGTATATCTAATAATGTTCAACCAAAATGAAGGCTTTCTTTACCCAGTATTCCATTGCTGAATATTCATTTAAGGATGCTGTTTATTTTTCTTTTACTCATGTGTGGTGTGTTTTTGTTCCTGCAGGTCTAGGCACTATGGGCAGGGGCATCACTGTGGCCCTGGCTTTGGCGGGACTGTCTGTGGTTGCCGTGGAGACACAGCAGCAGCAGATGATGGCGGGACAGCGAGCGGTGTCGGGCATGTTGGAGAGGGCAGCTCAGAAGAGAGGAGTGCCCTCAGCGGGGCATCAGGTCCAGTACAGTGTGGAGCTGGAGGCGGTGGCAGATGTGGAGCTGGTTATAGAGGCTGTGACTGAGGACTTGTACCTGAAGGAGCAAATCTTTAGGAAGCTCTCCTCTGTGTGTAAAACAGACACGATTCTTTGCAGTAACACCTCATCTCTAGACATAGATCACCTGGCCTCTCAGACCCACAGGCCTGAGCTGGTGGTGGGCATGCACTTCTTCGCTCCGGCCAATGTCATGAAGTTGCTGGAGGTGGTGTACGGCTCACGCTCTGCCCCTCAGGTTATGGCCACTGTTATGGAGCTGGGCAAGAGAATAGGCAAAGTCAGTGTGGCAGTGGGCAACTGCAGAGGCTTTGTGAGCAATCGGATGCTGAAGCACTATATTGAGGAGACCATGTTTCTCGTGGAGGAAGGGGCGAGTCCTGAGATGGTGGACCGTGTACTGGAGGAGTTTGGTTTCCCCATGGGGATATTCAGGATGTCCGACCTGTCGGGGCTGGATGTGAGCTGGAAGGTGCGTAAGGCCGAGGGTCTGGTGGAGCCAGGACAGATGAGCAGGGAGCGTCAGGGACGCAGGTACAGCCCACTGGGGGACCTGCTGTGTGAGCAAGGTCGCTTTGGGCAGAAGACAGGCCGGGGATGGTACCTATATGAACCAGCTGGCAGCAGAGAAGCCCAGCCTGACCCCTGGATGCAGAGCTTCCTAGAGAACTACAGGGCTCTTCAGGGGCTGGTGCCCCGCCACATTGACTCCCAGGAGGTGGTGGAGCGTTGCTTGTACAGTCTCGTCAATGAGGGCTTCAACATCCTCCAGGAGGGCATCGTAGCAAGACCAGAGGACATAGACATGATCTATGTGTTTGGCTTCAGTTTCCCCCGGCACCGTGGGGGGCCCATGTTCTATGCCAGTCAGGTGGGACTGCCCCACGTCCTACAGAGACTGGAGCACTACCAGCAGCTGCACCCAAATGTACCCCACCTCCAGCCCAGCAGTCTGCTGAGGAGGCTGGTGTCGAGTGGCAGCCCACCCATTCACAAGTGGGAAGAGGTGATCAGGACCCCACACAGTGCACTGTAACACAGATCTTCTGCTGATCCAAAGTGCCTTTGGCTGAACCAGACATGTGAGTTGTTATCAAACCTTAACATTCATCTCAAGAGGGATATTGTTTATTACTTTAATAACCAAGCTTTATAATGATTCTATAAGTGCATACTATGAATCAATATATAATAATGCAATTTCCATATGCTATGAATGTGAAACTAATAGAATCGCCTAAGTGTCTTGATATTTTGGTTTCCTTTGTTTTATTAAAATGTTAATTCTATTCATACACATTGATTTATGTATTCATATATTTTTGGGGTAAAAATACTTGAAATAATAAATAAAATGCAAAGTGCATAAATAATATTTTATCTTGTCTTTTCTACATTTGAAGTACTAATTTTCTTTGTGACGATAGCCCGTTAATTTTGATAGATTTGTATTTTTTTCCCCGGTCTTTTGCATGAAAACAGCCGGGAGGAGAACGTGTCTCCATGTAACATGCTTTGCTTTTGTCTGCGTACAGCTGGAGTCTGAACGAGGAGAGCACAGCTGTTAAATGCTTTAGATTCATTTCCCGTTAGATCTCTCACACTGGGAGCAGATGTTGGGTCTGCCACCTAGCGACAGACTAAATCATAGATTTTGTAGCTCTGTTTTTAAGAGCTACTTGGACTGAATATACCTTTAATGCGTAGTATTGTTGGCTTACACAAGCGAATCTTTGTCGTGAAGTGGCGACGTGGTGTTTGGTGAGGTCACTGTTCAAGTTTGTGGAGCGGATGAAGTAGGCGGTGTGTGCGCGGTGTGTGCGCAGAGACTCCTCCTGCGCTGGTGAAGTTCAGATGCGCTGCTCCGTCTGCGCGCACACGGCTCCGCGGCGTTACGGGTGGATATAAAGATGTGACTCCCACCAGTGCGGGAATCTTTAGCGAACACCAAAGACATCTCCGTGTGGTGCGGTCGTGATTTCGGACTAAATACACTGGGAGCGGGAACAAAACGCCAGCTGCGGTGCGTCTGCACATCCACAGCGGTATTCGCGTCCGCCCCCCACTTTCACAGCTTCTCCAGCCCGAGGAAAGGAGAAGCTCCTCTCGCTCTCAGCAGCTTTGGAACAGTTTTCCCGGACGTAGCGGTGTGCGTTTTTATATTTGGACTCGGGAAATGTCGGCATGGCCGCCTCAGGAGCACATAAGTGTCCGAAAAGTGAGAAGTTGGACGAGGCACAAGCTTTGGCCAAAAGCTGCGCGGGGAGACCAGACTTCCTGCCTTGCGATGGACTCTCCATTTGCGCCACACACAGCCACGGGAAGTGCTTCAAGCTGCACTGGTGCTGCCACTTGGGCTGGTGTCACTGTAAGTTGTGCTGCATGCGCCAACACGTCTCCTCTTTATAACAAATATGTGTGTCACCATCGGAATGATGCTCATAAATGCGTCTCATTACGAGGTGAAGCTGTCAAGTCTCAACCGTGTCGACCCGCAGAAAAGAGACAGTCTCACTACTCTCACTTTTCCAGGCTACACTGGCCGACGGGAAGGTTTACACTTGACAAGCATAGGCCTGAGTAACATGTAATTACTCACTAAATTAAGAGCATTAACGCCACAAACCTATGTCAGTGACTACATTAACTATTACCATTAGTTTAATAACCGGGAATTATAAGGCCATTTGATATAATAGCTCATAATTTCTTCTTTAGTTCTGCATTTCTTCATTACTTTGACTTGCACTGCTCCCTGTGCCATAAAATCCAGATGTGCCTGTGCCAGCAACCTCACAGGAGTTTAAGACGGGCCATAAGAGCCATAATACTGCACACCACCTCCCCATGGCTATAAAACTAAAGGCTTGATTCCCCAAAGTATGAACAAGCACATTTTGGGGACATCCGGTGAACAGTCCATCCATCACTGAGAAACAGCTTGTAGACATCACACGCTTGAATCGTCACTTTCATTTCTGCTTTTTCATGACATGAACATGATCACACAGTCGATTCATATTCTTAACAGCATTCCTCTGTGTTGGCAAATCCACAGTTTCCATGGTTATCTGAGCAGAACTATTAAAAAGACATTGGCCTTTTGTTGGAGGACTCCCGGATATAGTAGTTTGTTCTTAGACCGTCCCACATACATCACCTGGAGTGCACACTGGAGTTTAGAGTGTTATATCAAAATGGAGCTGTGCAAATCCATATTTAGTAAATGTATGCCCAAACTAAGAAAATTTACTCTTGCATCCTATTTTTAAAAATTAGTATTATTGATTGTAACGGACAAAATGAGGACAAAAATATTTTAAAAAATGAAATGAAATGAAATAAAATGAAACCCACTCACTCCCCACATCTTATATTGAAAATTTAATGCATCTTCCATCCATTGTAATTATCCGGTGCAGCCTAATTCATGGACTAACAAAACCAAGCTTTGAAATCCACCCCGACGATGGCTCTTATTTTGGAAGCCTGCGTGTTGCCATTGTTACAGTCAACAACAATTGCAGCTGCAGGTCAGACTGAATGAGATTACAGCCAACCGTGGGTTTTGTAGAATTTTTTTAAGACGTTTACGCATACTTAAGCCCAATAACTCATTTTGAAGAGGGATATTGTAACCGTGAAGCAACAATTTTTGTGTAACTTCTCTGGAGGGTTCTCTGGAACGCTTTTCTCCATGGAAATATTATTGCTTTGTCTGGAATATTTCACAGAATTAACCTTTCTATCTTCATGGTGGTTTTTTGAACTATAAAACCATGTGTAATTTAATATATTTAAGGTAGAGCTGTATCCATAGAGACCAGCAGGTGATGAACCCTCCACCAGAAAAGTTACACAATGCACCTTTTAAAATAGTGTTGAGCTGCAATAAATAAATGGCTGAATATAAGTAATTAGTTGATAATTTTAGTTTATAATTCCTCTTTCTTCAGCTAGTACAAAGAAAAGGTAGATACAATAAATATTAACACCAAATCTGACACCAAATTATTATACAGTGAAAGATAAGTCAGAGATATGTTTGTATTACTATATTTTTATATTTAGTTTTAACTTATAAATATGTTTTATATACCTTATTTGCAGTGATGGAAAGTAGCAAAGTAAAAGTAGTAAAGTCCTGTACTTGAGTTAAATAACTTAAGTACATTTTAGTGTGGATACTTCACTACATTTGAGAGCAGGTATTTGTACTTTCTACTCCACTACAGGACTGAAAATAAAAACAATTGTTATTATAGTTTAAGACCTCAAACTCTGCATGAAATACTTTTTACTTGCTTTACTTGTATTTTTTCCATATGATACTTTTACATGTGGATTAATAAAGTTTGTCTAAGCACAAGATGTAATTATTATGACAGGCCAACCCGTACTTGTTGTTAAATGTTGTCCTTTGTTGTAGCTTTGCACATTCCTGGCTAGCGTTAGATTTCAATTTGTTGCTAAAATAAATGTTTTTAGGTGTTAGTAGTAGAAGAATGGTGTGACCAGCGCATTGCCAAACTCTCTGCAGTGGACAAGTTATTCTCAGAGACTGTTTTACTCCCCCACTGAGCTGTTACAACGCTGGTTTCCAAAGCACAAACGATTTAATTAAATGATTTGGACAACTTTAAATGGCTAACAACACAGTAAAAGAAGAATAAGAACAGAGGCCCATTGCAGTTTTCCTTTAGAGGTCTTGCATTTTATTTGAAAATTGACACAGCTTTAAGGCATGTTTATAACCTCCTCAAAACCATACCTGGAGTTGTGTTTTATAGCTTGACTCTGCATTATTAAGGTGTTTACATGTCTCAAGACAAGACATTTTAGTTTATTTGAGCAGTATTTATGTTTCTCAAACGTTAGTGATTCAGACGCACTGGTTCCTAGATTAGATTTTGTGTGTTTGCCAGATGTAGGGGTGGGACAGGCTTCTCGTGTCACAAAATCTTGTGAGTTCAAATTGCCGTGAGATTGTGCACACACGAGGACTATGAGGCAAAGAAATAACATCTCCATGGAGACAAGCCTGAAGTGGAAAAGTTACATAGTGCAACTTTATAATTACGATAGTTATATTTTGCATTTTATTTTTTATTTGGAAAAATGTGCCTTAGATTGCTATAGTCGACTTAAAATCACATGCAACAAGAATAAACTCAGATCAGCAGTTACATTGACCCATGTGCATTTAATTCAGTTCAATTCAATTTATTTTTGTATAGCCCAAAATCATAACAACAGTTATCTCGGCGGGCTTCACAAAATTGTTAAATTAGCAAACAAAAATGTCAGAGAATGAGCAGAACAAGAAAAAAAATAAAAATAATAATTAGTAATTAGTAATTAATAATTCAAAAATACAGAATGTCCAACAACAAGCAGGCAAATGGATAATTGTCCCAGCATCTCCTGTCCTTAGACCCTGCTTCTTCGGCAAGGAAAAACTCGAAAGAAAAAACCCAGTGGGAAAAAAAAAACCGAGACCTCGAGGAGAACCACAGTGAAGGAGAGATCCACTCCCATGGACGGACAGGCATAGATGGTCAGGACGAGTCCACTGCCCCTAAGGTTGTAAATCTGTAGACCAAAGCTATTGGCAGAAGGAAACTACTGATCTAACAGGACGAGGACAGATTAATCCAGGACATTTTACAGACATTTAAAGACACACTTTGTAACTTTTTGGTTGTACGATTTGTCATCTACTTGTTTCTATGGATATGTCACTGCTCTGTATGACTATGAACAGTTCTACCTTACATTTCTTCAAACATAAGTGGTTTTATAGCTCAAAAATCCATAAAAAACAGGCATTCTGACGGTGAGCAGGGTTGCCTCTCCACAGATCAGACCTGTAACCAGACAAACCTGTGTCCAGACAAAGCAATAGCATCGCTGTGGGGGAAAAAAAACAAAAAAACTCCACCAGAAAAGTTGCACAATGCACCTTTTTAAATGTTTAGTCTAGTTCAATGTTCATGTAGTTTTGCAGAGTCTTTCAACCCCTCTCTGTAATAAATATCCATGGTATTTTCACAGCCCGTCCGACCCACCCTGTACTTCCTTTTCCGATTTGACTCACAATAGCGCTGGGCTGAGTGGCTGCGATGGCCTCCGCTCAGGCCCCATTTACCACCACGACCATCCTCCCATCAACCGGGAACACAATCACCTCCCCGTCTCCACTCGGGCTTATGTCGCACCAGCGCAGAAAGAATCACTGTAATCTTTGCCTTGTAATCATTGGATTTACTAGTAGATGTCCCCACGCGCACAAAGCCAGGCCCCGTTTGACAGATCTGATGCGGCGGCGCAGTGATGAGTTCTTCCACTGTTTATCGCCAGCTATACTCGGGTATTTGACGTTTCTGTGCCAGAACTAGGCGCTTGCATCATTTTTGAAAATTTGAACTTGCTCACCCAGTCAGAATTTCAAACATTCCTGGTATCTGGTTGTGAGGCATTGGTGAGTTTTTGCTTTGAAGTGGTCCCATGACTTTTCCTTCCAATTTATTCCATTTACATAATTAGCTCAGATTAAATTTGTGTGAAAGCTGATCCATTTAAAGGTTGAATTATTTTTTTTTCACTATGTTATGTTCCAACAAGATAAATTTGTTGGAAAAGGAGCTCTTGCAATGCCAATTAGCCTTAGCGGTGTGAGATTTAACATTCTGGAAAGACCGTAGCACCTTGCCTATCTTGGGTTTGTTATTAGCATAATTAAGTTTTGAGCGTACCCAGATTTGAGCGTACCCACAAGGCATTAGCTCCAAAGTTTGACTGTTTTCATAGTTTGAATGCTTTACCGCAAGCGCAAAATTGACAAACTTTTGATGCACGAAGGCTGTTGTTGTGTCCTTGGGCAAGACACTTATTCCACTTTGTCTGAAAGGGTCTGCGTAACTGGTGTGTAAATGGGCGAGTGGTTCCCTGCTGTAACGCGTTTTTAGTGGGCGAAAAAGTGCTGAATAAAGATTTGACCAATGAGCATTTAATATTAAAGGAGACACGTTATGCTATTTTCTGTCTATTTTCTGCTATTTATGTCATAATTCAATTCGATTCAATTTCTCTTTATTGTGACATGTGCATATACATACAAGATGTATAGCACAGATGAAATTGCTGTCCTCTCCCACGTCAGTGCAAACATTTAAAAACATAAAAAAAACCATAAAAACATTAAAAAAAAGAAGATAAAATGTGCAATCGACAAGAAAAAAAAGAAAAGAAAAGTGCAAACCAAGTAAACATTCAAGTAACATTCAAATACAGACAAAACAAAACAGAAACATTCAAGTATAGACAAAACGGAGATTACAGATGAAAGTGAGGTAATGCAAAAAAATATAATAATAATAAATAAATAATTAATGATGTTTCCTTATCAAAACACGTCTAGAGTGCCTTTTGTTTCATTCAGATAAGTTTAACTCACAAACCTTGAACATTTAGGCGTAGTTTTTCTCTTAAACTGAAAACATTTGTGCTGATGTGGTAATACAGGAAGTGCTCCACTGTGTTTTTAAACTGTATACACGTTCACTCGATTCATTGGGATAATTTCAGCCTTGGAATTGATAATTTCCACTGACCAGAAGGTTAAATGTAGCTGCTAAATTAAACTAACACTTTTATAAGGTGGAACAGAGCGTTTTGAGCTTTGGACATGTAGACTGAGTAGTTCTCTATTAGTCAAACACTTGTGATTGTTTTTGATGATATAACTGCATTCTGACATGCCTAAAAGCTCATAAGAGTCAATTTTGAGTAATGTAGGACCTTTTTAAGTTTTCCCAGATTTGAGCGAACCGACAGGGCATAACTCAAACGTCTGGCTGATTTTTATGCTTTCCCCGAAAAGCAAAATTGCAGATAACATTTCCGATAGTGGAGTTAACACGCTTAAATTTGTCTTTTTACTTTGATGACAAAATTGTACTTTTTGATGTCCATTGAGTGAGCTCTGGATTAAACCGATTTGAAGACATTTGAGAAGTGGGATGAAAGGGACGCCTATATAACCCCATTTGCCTGTATAAGATGATTGCAAACTAAAAATAGCAAGCGTTCAAACACTGATATTATCACAATACTCATCAGAGGAAACTAAATCAGGCTGATGAGGTGTACTGGATGACAGCTCTGATTAGTTTAATTATAGGCTAGTCTCAAACACCAGCATGTTTATCGTACAAGTGCATTACTATACTGTGTGTATTCACCCCCATAATGTTGGCATTTATCTTGAAGTAAAGAAAACGCATAATTGGACTACAAGAAAACTTTATTTATAAGTGTTTAGAAACTTTAAAGATAAAAGTAGTTCTATTCAGCTCTTTTTAATGAGAATTACATGTTTACTTTACGTCTTTGTTTCAGATTCTTGTTAATTGGCGCCATTTAATACTTTTCACCATTGATTTAAACCACTACTGGAACTGAAACTGAAACTTTTTTGTTCTGCACAGATTTATATAAATGTATCTTATTTTTCATTTTTCTATTACAGACTAATAAATATCTGTTGAGTTGAGTCACCTGCTCCAGCTCCATAGCATTCGGCTCCAGTCAAATGAAGCTCATGGGGCTAGCAGTTATAGGAATTTATTTACAGACAAAAATAACACCAGGATCGTGTAGAGCAGGTTCATACAAATATATTAAGACCAAAATGACGAGGCTTATTTCAGCAGCTCGTCAGACCTCGAGACATGCAATATGTTTAATTTAATTTGAACTTTAATTTAGTTGATTATAATTTTGTGGACTGGCAAAACGACATCTCCAATGAGCAAGAATAAAACAAAACGCAACGCCACCGATCTGCTTTATCATGATGGACTTTATAGACTCCCACTTATAATAACTAAACCCAGCTGCGGATATCTTCACACTTCATGTCTAGACGCACAAGTCATTTATTTACTCATTATTTAATCCCGGACTCTCTGCGGGGCGACTAACCTCTGAGTGTGTTTCCGTTGTAATTCTCAGCTCCTTTTCCCTGGACGGCCATGTTCCAGATACACTGACCTGCTGAGTCTTGCACTACCACGAGCATCATGTCTGCGCTTGTACCGTTACAGATGATGCTGCTGAGTGACGCAGAGTATTAAAGGTGCACTGTGTAACTTTTCTAGTGCAGGGTCTAGAACATTCCACGGTACAGATTAAACCTCAACTATCATATTTCTTAGCAATCGAACCCCCCATAATGAATAAATGCTAGATAGATGTGTTTAATATCATACTATGGAACATTCCAGCCAAAGCAATAACGTCTCCATGGAAACAAGCATGTGATGGGCCACCAGAAAACCTTTAATAAATAGAAATACAATCTGTGAGAGCTCATAGGACTACAAAAATGGTTGGTTAGATTTAGGATGTACGGTCAGAGTGGACATTGTTAACAACTCGAAGAGCTTTAACATTAGGAGGAAAATGAAATTCAGACTGTTAAAGGAACACTGTGTAACTTTTCTGAGGTCCGCCACCTCCTTATGTACTGGTCTGGCATTATTGTTGCATTTAATCAATAACATAGGTGTTTATTGAACTATACTTGTATTCTTCCTGTTAGTGGGCTCGCCTCTCCACCAATCTAACATGTCTGCTGTCTCCATGTAGATGAATAATTGTAAAGCCAGACTGTGGAACACTCTTGGCAACATTTCCATGGAGAGAACCAGAAAAGTTGCACAGTGCAGCTTTAAACTAATACAAGATGCAATTAAATGAATGGAAACATCTCGTTGTACCTAAAGTTAGACTTCTAGCGGCAGTCTTTGTGATTTGATAATTGTGCCAACTCAACTTGTGACGTTTCTATTATAATGGAGACCAAACCAGGCCAACTTACTGATCTGTGAAGAAGCAACCCTGCTCACAGTCAGAATGTATGTTTTTCTTGGTATTTTTGAGCTATAAAACCCTAAAAATGCAAGGTAGACCTGTTTAATGTCATATTATGTAACATTTGAAACGAGGCAATGATATTGCCATATCAACCTAAAAGTTACACAGTGCACCTTTGGAAGGTAGAAAAGCGCTAGATAGAAATGTGACCATTTCTAGTTTATTGCTGCATACCAGAAAAAGCATGTCTGCACCAATTCATACAAAACAAGCAGGAAAAGTAATAAGCGTATCTTTGTTTTCATTTGTGCTGCTAGAAACAGAGAAAAAATAATTGCACTCTAACCACAGGGGACCGTTAGAAGCATGTTTTTATAAATTACAGTTTTAATATGTTTTCATGCAAATAACTAGAAAAGGTCAACACTGCACAGGTTTGGCTTCTTCTAACAAATAATTTAGAAAAATAAAAGAATGAAATGCACGCCGCATTGACTCACAAACTGGTGCCAATCAACTTTGCAGAAATAAGTAATTTTTGGGGGAGATGTCCTCATAAAGCCTGATTAGAAAGTGTAGTAAAGTAGAAATGGGAAACCAGCCCAGCTGGTGACAACATTAGTCCAAGCCTCTCATTAGCAGTAATTAGCCATGTTTAGTGTCACAGCCAATACATTGTGTCTGATGAAAGCGCCTGTTCACTCAGTGTAATATAAACATAGCACCTGGTCCGGGACTGTTTGTGTGCTTTAAATCCACTGTTGAATTAGTACAATTATCGTTATAGCTGCAGTCAATTTGTCATTAAGGGACAAGCAAGGCGGCTTTAACTTCTGCACTGATTCAAGACAATTTGTAAATCCCCAGCTGAGTGCCTATAGCTCAGATTTACTTGTAGTGTGTTGGTTCTTCTTATTGGATAAAAGTTGTGGAGTTAATGCTGTATGTGTGCAGATTTTCATGATATTAATGCTGCCACAGTTTGGCATCGATCTCTATTTCCAGCGAAACAAGCAGATCACCAAGCGACACTATGTTACAGGTCATATCTGTAGAGAGGAGAGCCTTCTACAGTAGGAATGCATGGTGTGCTACTGCATTAGCCTTACTGCAGTAGACTGTATAAATGCTCCAGTCAAATGAGGCTCAAGAGGCTAGCAGGTAAAGCAGCAAATTTGCAGTTAGTTCCATATTAGCAACAGGAATAATTTACATGGAAAATGATGGCACATGTAAAGTCAATTGGAAACAGTAGTGTCCCCATGCTCGCTTCCTGTTGGGAAAGCTGAAGGTTAGCTTTGTCCATTTAAGTAAGTTTTTATTCATATAGCACTTTTCACAGACCTACTGTATGTCACAAAGACACTTAACAGTTCATTTATTTATTCACTCCACACCCGGTAGTGGTAAGTCACTATGCATCAGCCCCTCTGAGCCACTTTCATACTAGGCAATGTGGGTCAAGTGTCTTGCCTAAGGACACAACGTGGCACCTGATTTTCTCAGTGGTCTCCCATCCAAGTACTAACCAGGACCAGAGATCTGAGATCTAACAGGATCAGGCTTTGACAAGCCGTTATGGCCACATACAGTCTATGAGTCAAAGAGAGTTCAAGATGGAGTTTGTGAACTCACAGATATAGTGAGAAACCTGCTTGCTGTGTCCAGGTTACTGGTTTCCCATACCACTAAAAATAGGATTCCCCATTTTCAAGGTATTTTTGAAAAACACCTGTAACTGAATAAATGCTTTAAGTTTAATGCCATACTCTGGAACATGATTTTATTCATGGATCATTAGATGAGATACTTGTAAATGAGTTCAGCTGATACATGTCGCATAGAGCAGTGCTGTGCATACTTAAACTCTTCTTTTACAACAGAATTATCCTGTCTCCTTGAAGATAGATGAGCTGTGTCAGGTGCTGTTCTGCGCTCAGTCACTGCTCCCACTGGGGAGTCTGTAGTTTTATTGCTTTAAAACACAGCACTATATTATTGACGTGTTCACTGGCTAATTACAAGCTCATGCACCATCACTTCATTATTTTTTTTTTTTATCAATATGGCCCTTAAATATGTTTAGCATAAGATGTGGAAAAATGAATCATGCAATTACTTTATTATTGATGGATATAGGATATAAGTTCATCGATCTTCTATTAAAATACAGAAATCCACAGAAATCCCTGAGGAGTTCTTTAAATTAAATGAAAGACCATTTTCATAATCATCTTCATGTGCAATCAGGCGTGTGCTGTGGAGCTTAATTTCAGGAGGGACAGCAGAGCTCTTGTGTCACGCCATTGTGTAGCAAATAGAAGCTTCTAGGTGTTCAGTGGAGCTGTGCTTTGTCTGGTTGAATGTTGTATTTAGATTGTAACTGCTGTGTGTGCTGTGCAAATTAGCCATGAGTCCAAAAGAAAAATGTTCTGTTTGTGAGAAGAAACTCAAAGGCTGAACCAGGAGTGAAAAATCTGACTACTATTTTTCTGTTTTGAAATTGTACATGTAAGAAAACAAAAATAGACAAAAAAATAATAAAATAAAGTAAGGGAGTGTGACGTCACCCATAGCACTCAGCTCCAGTCAAATGAAGCTCATGGTGCCAGCACTTACAGAAGTGAATTTGGTTTTATATTAGGAATAGGAATTTATTTGTGGACAACGAAGCAAAATAAAAACACCAGAATAATTTATAGATTATTTTACGAACATTTTAAGACCAAAATGACGAGGCTTGCTGCAACAATTTTTCAATATAATGTCAGCTGGAGCCACAGTTGATTGTCCATTTATATATACAGAATGTGACTGAAACAATACAAATCTCAGTTATTGTTTTGAGGAGGTAGCAACTTTCTAACATGGCTTAAAGCTGACAAGAGTAGAGTCAATTGTGTGTAATATAGGAGCTTTTAAAATAACTATAATTAATGAATCTTCTGTTGGGTAGTCCACTAGAGCATGTAACAGGCGTTTCACTTGAGCTGTCCCCTGATTTGACGGCATCATGTGTGACTGATGAAAGAGCCGCACCATAAAGAGGCCCTTATGATGATGTATACTGTCCTTTGAAATGTAGATTACACCCACTGCTCTAATCCCCAGGGTCCACTGCATAATCCCACCTCAAGGAAGGCCTGTCCCAGATGGCCTCGCGGAGCCGTGTGCGAGCTTTGTGTTGCGTGGATGGAGAGAGAAGCAACTCGAGGGTAGATTTATTTATGCAGGAGGAGTTTCCATGACACTGCACACTAATACTGGGAGAGAGATGGGAGATTAGATAACAAATAATCTGTATTAGCCCCGGCAAGTAGACTTCAGCATGTCAAACTAAAATGTTGGGAGGGGAGTATACACGTTTGGAGGTGTTTTTTTTATGAATATGTCATTGCTCTTCCTGGAACGTCCTACAGTATGACACTAAGCAGCACTGCTTTACATTTATTAAGTTACAAGGAGGTTTTATAGCTCAAAATGACCTAGAAAAACCGTCATTCTGTCTCTGAGCGGTGTCGCCTCTCCGCAGATCTGACCTGGTAACTGGTTTAATACCACATAACCCTTAAACTACATATAAACCTGGAATCTTCTGTTTAAAGGGTTAATTGCACTATCCTGGTGTATTTAAAATGTATCAACACTTACTAATCAGTGTCATTTGCTGAATACACTGACAGTCAATCACAGTCAAATAGACAATACTTTTTAACATAGGTTTTATTTTATAGCCCAAAAATGTTTTTTTTTTCTTCATATGAATCATTTCTTGAGGTTGCTGACATGCATAAACCAAAATTTAAAGAGTAACAAATAAGTTAAAGATGGTAAACTTAACCAAAGAAAATGGCGTCTAACAAACACAAAGTCACACAGTCAGTAGTGGGTATGAGCTCCATTCACACTGATGCAGGCTCCATCCTTCGGCACATACAGGTTTGTGATTGTGGGTTGGGCCCATACGCCCGGAGATCTCACTGTAGCTCAAGCTCTTCCAGTAGAGCCAACGCCCGGAGACGCTGTTCACGTGATAGATGTGGCACGACCACTTTCACTGGACTAATAATGGTGCCATTTTTGGACCTTTTATAAAGGCTCCAAAACCAATCCCCACATTGTTCATGTGCATTGAGTATTGCACCATGGGAGTTTGGGCCATATTTGAAAAGAACCCATCCTGTGTGCAATGAACCGTGACAACTCAACATTTTCTGAACTACACAAACACTAAGACATCAACAAATCCACAAGCAACATTTAAAACCCCCGAACAAATAGAAATACTCATACATTTCTACCTGAAAGTTTCTATTGACTGTCAGTATACAATTTGCAGACCCTTGTAAATGAAATTAGGGATGCATCGTTACCAATACTTGTATCAAATATCACTGATACTGGAAAATTTACTGTAGCGTGTATCAGTTTCCAGATATCGGTTAAACTGATTTCCTGGTTGGAGCTTTAACTGAATGTGATAAGACTATTTACAGGCAGATTTTGGCCTTGAATGTCTTGAACTTTTATTCATATGAAGCTGTTCAGTAATTATGTGAAGGATAAAGTTACACAACACAGATGGATCTCTTGTGTAATAAGTTAACTGTGTTTTAAGGAAATAAGCATCATTTTTCATCCCTGCACTTGTATTGGCAGAAGTCAAGGTATTGATATCAGTATTGGAACTGAAAAAAGTAGATTGGCACATCCCTAATTGAAATTATATAGGTTATACATAAATTGTGTTCTAGTATAATTAGTTTCGCCCCAGTAAAGATTCAATGTAAAAGCAGGTCATAGGGTCAAAGTCTGAGTACTGCGTTGTCTGCATCCAATTATAAAATATAGTTAAATCTGACCCAGACTGCAGTGCTGCTGGCAGTGTCACAGAAACTCTGCTTTGCCTTTTGAATGTTGTGGGATGTGCTTTTAAACTCACTGCAGTGTTTATGTGTATGCTAATAATTACGGCTGTGCGACAATATTGAAATATCGATATATCGTGATACTATTTGGTGATACAGTATTGTCATTGTGGGCTGCTGTATCAATATAAGAGTATATTTCGTATCTTTTAGCATTTTATGTTGCTTATTTAGTATAAAAAGACTTGTTTATGCATTAAGTAGATGATTCGTTATGATATAAAATAGATGTGTTTGCACAAGTTGATTTAACAAAGAAATACTGCTGATGAAATGCATTTGTGATATGTTTCTGTTTAATAAGAACCAGAGTATCATGTGCAAGTATCTCCGTATCGTGATAATATTGTATATATATTGTATCGTATCAAATTGGGGAGGGACCCTGTGATTCCCAGCCCTACTAATAATGCACTTAGATAATGCACTTAATGTCATAATTGATTTTGTGTTTGTTTTTGAGCTTTGGAGATGTAGACAGACTAATAATAAAGGATTTCTCAGACATGAATGAAACAAAACACAACTCCAGGTATGTTTTTGAGGAGATAACATTATAACATGCCTTAAAACTTACAAGAATAATGCAGTGGGATTAATAATGATGATAATAATTCATTCATAAGGTGGTGAATTGGACTGCTATTTGCTATGCTGTTGTTGACACCAAAATTTAACATCTCAGTGTGGACCTTTCAGATGCTTTGAGTCACTTTACAACACAACAGATACGCACCAGTTACGTAACCGTGAATTCAGACTCCATTACTGTCCTGCACGTCCTCACTGCTTTGGGCTCTATGTTTACTTAGCACAGAGGGACTATTCTGCTTTTAACTGGGGACTTAAGAGCAGCGCTTGTCTCCGAGGCAGGAAGTTGGAGAGGGAGGTTTCACGTGATGCTGGCTCAGGCTCTTCTCTGAAACCTGATGCCCTTCTCTCAGCCCAGACTGCAGACTCACACTGTGGGACTGATGCATGCTGGGTAAAAGAAGAGAGGGGGAGCTTAGCTAAGAGCACTGTGGAAGTGCAGGGCAGGTGAAAAGGGTTCAGCCACTGGTGAGGGGAGGTTACAGTTATTATGGAGTTAGGATGGTGATGGTTTTGGAACTTTATATGATTAAAATTTGCTTTTGAAAAATACAAAGATGCCATGCTTTTTTTAAATGTCTGGTTTGCAGTTATTTCTCAAGAATCCTAATTATTCACCTCATGGAGTTTAATAGTGTTTTTCTGAGGTCAAAGTGTTACTGTCAATACTAACAACAACTAGCATGCTAACCATGCACCTTTTGGTTTCTGGACAATAAAATGCTGCATAGTTAGATAAGGACAGTATAGAGTGATCTTAAATAAAGCCACTTTAGCCTGATTTTATTATTATTTGGAGCACAGTAACAAAAACAACAAGAGAGAGTGAATATTTTGGCAACACATTTTCTTCTAGGTCACAAAATTGTTGACTTGGACTGCCACAATAATACATTTTGAAGCGCAGTAAATCTTGCTACACAATACATGATAATATTTAAATACACTATAATTAAATGGTATGAGCTACAACAAATACATATGAATGAATAAAGAATTAGTCCTAGAAGTTACTTTTTCCTTCCATCAGCTCAAACTTTACCATATTACATAAAAAATATCACAACTGCAGCAAAAATATCCACATGATAAATATTGGAAACCGAAATACAAATTATTATATAGTAACTATTAAAACAGGCCCATTGTGGACTATAGGGAAACAAGTAGAGCAGTGACACAAGACATATGTGTTCTGTCAGTGAGGGGGTGGGCAGCTTTGGCATTCGACTGCTTAATCAACTGTGTTACTTGTATATTGAAGCTAAAAGTTGAGGAATCAACTAAAAGGATTCTTGTATGTGTGGAATTCATTAAATACTATGATGCTTTTTAGTCAAATGAGTAGTCAAACCTGTCACTTTACACGATAACACTGAAAGTACATTATGCCACTTACACAAGACAATAATGCAAGACGATACCAATAAACTGCATTTAATTAGACAGCATCATTAAAAAGCCTGAGCTACAATAGAAAAATTGCAGAATCATCTAATCATTAGCTATAGAAGTTAATTATTCAAGCCTCTACACCCCAGATCTTATTGTATTAGGACTCAGAACCATACGAGCGAGCGTTCAGTCCTATATTAAATTGACATAACTCCTGCTCATTCATCTCCCGTAGATTCTCCACTCGGCTGCCTCCGAGCGGTCTGAGGTCCCCATAGCGTGATCCGTCTGTGGGCCGTGATTTGTGCCTGTGACAGTGAAAGATGGATGAGCTCCTCGCTGTATTATTTAGCGGGACAGTCCCTCGTATTAGAGTCCCGTGTAATCGTCTGGCAGATCCGAGTGCAAGATGGAGACGTGACGCTTCTGCTACCGCTGGAGTCTATTCCCTTCCCTCTCTACCAAAACATCACTTCTTCACAAGGATGACAGCTGTGCGCCCCAACTCAAATTAGCTTTCAAACTTCTCCATAAAAACCCTCAGAAATATAACTCCTGGCATTTCCTGTAACTACTTGTTCTAGTGAATGATTAGAGCTAATTAAATCCCAGAATGCCACAATACATTCTGACAAGTTTAGAAGCTTTTTAAACTGTCTTCTATCTATATTTTCTTTTATTATCTTCAAATGCCCTTTACTTCTTACCCAGGCTGCAACCTCGAGCAGAATATATATTTTCTTCAGCTTTCTATAGTCTTTCAAATCCCACATTCCAATTTATTCAGCCTACACATATGTAAATGGGGCTTCTGTTTTATAAGAAGTTGCATACTTTTCTTTTGACATATTTAACACCTCAGTGAAAACATTCTCCTCCTACATTTGTTTGTGCACAGAATTCAAATACACTATATATTGAGCTTAAAGACATTGTATATTATGCAGGTTTCTTAACTCTTTTGTTGAGATGTGCTTTATGTTGCGTATTTTTTTGTCTAGTAAAGGTTGTATATTTCGTTAAATTGACTAAATTGAGCTTTAAGACGTGCTATAATGTTGCTACTTAATCAAAAATATTCCTAGTGTGTTTTTTCATTCACACATATTTGAGTAACCCTTTATTATTAGTCTGTCTGCATCTCCAAAGCTCAAATTGCTCTGCTCCACCTTGTCATGTAGTGGTTTTCAACCTTTTTACCTGAAATTATCCAAATGAATCTAGTAATGGTGGAGACACAGTGGAGCATCTCAAGGTGAAACATAATGTTCATATGGAAGATAATTTGTTCCATCAGATTTTGAATTTTAAACACCACTGAATTTCTCATTTTCATTTTTTTTAATCTGAAAAAAGATTAGAAGGAATTATTTTCATTCTGAATTTTAGT
>KN495725.1:7170-18831 GCA_000787155.1 Scartelaos histophorus
GTTTAGACCTTGTTTAGACCTTGTTTAGACCTTGTTTAGACCTGGTTTAGACCTTGTTTAGACCTTGTTTAGACCTTGTTTAGACCTTGTTTAGACCTTGTTTAGACCTGGTTTAGTTCTGGTTTAGTGAGGTTGCCTTACAGAAAATGTCATTAAAACACACCTAAAATAAAAGTAATGCAGCTTTAGTCCATGCATGAGGTCAAATGATAAAATATGTTTATTCTGTAATTCCAAATGATCTTAAAGGGGCCGCTGAGAGTCAACCAAAGGGCCGAATGTGGCCCCTGAGCTGGACAATGCCCAGGTTTGCTGTAGAACATTCAAGGAAAGTGATGGACGCTCTACAGAAAAGTTACACAGTGAACCTTTAAGAAAATAATTTTATATGAACCGTTTTGAATTAGTCTTTTGTTGTCCAAGTTTATTGTTGACATTAAAAGAAACTAAACCTGGATTTATTTGAATGTGCATAGATTTTCTGCATAGATTCTTTAATGGGTATCATCTACATTAAGAAAAATTAAGAAAATAAAACTGGAAAATGAAGTAGGGCTAAGTGATTAAAGAAGACTCAAACATCCATGAATCACAAATGCAAATTCCAATGCAACATTTACAAGAGGTTAAATTAAATGAGAAAGGGGAAATAGCTCTAATATGGCCTAACAGGTCTGTAAATATGTTGTACTTTTTACTCTTTAAGTACATTTTTAAACAGAAATTTGAATTATTTTACTTAAATAGACTTTTTCTTGTCATACTTCTACTTTTACTCAAACATTTATTTGCTCCAATAACAAACCTTCTTCCTTTACTACTAATGCATCAAACCTTCTAAATCAGCACTTTCCTCATGGTGTAGTTTTGCAGTGTTCTGGGTACAAGTACTTTTATGAAACCCCGTTAACTTTCTCATAAGAAGTGACCGCATCTGTTTCGTGACACTTGTTTACTAGTAGTTTTTTTCCCATCGTTTTTAATTGGCTTCTGTTTGAACTCCTCTCTCATGTGGTCTCTTTATTCGCAGCTAAAACGAACAGACTCGGGAGGTTGCTACGGGTTACGCAGTTTCTCAGCTCTGGCAGCTCCGACTGTTGTAGGTCACGGATATTATTATTTTTAATTCAGTGAGGCGTGAGGTTTTGATTTTTTGGTTGGAGCGTATGGTGACTTCTCTTCATTGCATATTTCCTGTCCTTTTGCCACTCGGTTTGTGGTCTATCGGCCTTCATCATGTGGTCTCCGTCTGACCAAATCACCGGGCTGTGTAAAGTGTGCACTGGGACAGAATAGCAGGGTATCATTTGACTACTGTAAGTTGCGGTTCTGTATTAAATGAATGAAACTGTTGTAGATGCAAAAATACTGTACAAGAAGTTAATTTAAGGACTAGTGTCTATATTGGGTTTGAAATAAGTTTGGAGGAAGCACATGAGATTTAGTTTCAGTTTTGTATAAAGGACGGAAATGACTGCAACGATCCAGCTTTTTCAGATCCAATCCCGATATCGATACTTTCACTTTCACTCAGAATCTGAAAGTGCAGCAAAAACTGAAGAGTTAAAATTTCAGGGTAAAACATTTCAGAGTTGATTTTAACTCAGAAAGTGTTATTTTAGCTATTTGAAAGTTAAATGGGGGGTTGAGTTGGGGTTATTTGCCATGGAGCTGATATGGTTAGAGTTAATTCAACTTCCACTAGTGTTAATGTTAATTCAACTTCTCTTAGTGTTAATTCAACTTCTCTTAGTGTTAATTCAACTTCCCATAGTGTTCATTCAACTTCCACTAGTGTTCATTAAACTTCTTTTAGTGTTAAGTCAACTTCCCCTAGTGTTCATTTAACTAGTGTTCATTCAACTTTTTTTTGTGTTAATTCAACTTCCACTAGTGTTAATTCAACTTCCCCTAGTGTTCATTTAACTTCTACTAGTGTTCATTCAACTTCTTTTAGTGTTAATTCAACTTCCACTAGTGTTCATTCAACTTCTTTTAGTGTTAATTCAACTTCTACTAGTGTTCATTCAACTTTCATAGTGTTAATTTGGCATCTCCACCCAACACTTCAAAACTCCCACCGGAAAAGACTAGTTTGAACAAAGTTTGCACATAATTTCACCTAAATTAACTAACATAAAGTGTAAAAATAAAACACCTCTGTGTGTTGTTTAGCTAAATCAGGATAACCCTACACAGTGTTATCTGTTTACTCTCAAAAGGTTAATATAACTGATTCTGGGGTTAAACAGGAACTTTGGTTCAGTGTTAATTAACATTTCCAAAAATGTTAAATTAATTCTAGCATAGACTGGACTTATATAAACCCTGAGAAAATGTTCTAATTGATTGTGTGAGAGTCACTTTTAACACTCCACTTTTTGCTGTGTAGGGATAGAAAATAGAATGGAATAGAATAGAAAATAGCACATGGGTAGTTTTCCAAATTATGGAAAAGGACCAGATTTCTTTCCCTGTGGATTACATTGTACTTTGTCATGAAATATCCAAAAGGTCAACTTAAATGTTGAATATGGTATTTTTCATTTTGCTTTATTACCATATTTTTCTAACTATAAGGAGCACTTAAAATCCTTTCATTTTCTCAAAAATTGACCAAAAATTGACTGTATAATCTGGCATGTCTTACATATTAATTCTGGTTGTGCTTATTGACCTCCAACCTATTTTATGTGGTACACGATGCTCAAAAATCTGTCAAAATGTTTTAGCACGACTTTTCTAAGCCACAAAGCCACATCGCTTAATGGATTTTCGGAGCATTACAGCTACTGTAGTCAGGAGGCTTGGGCAATTAAACAGTAATATTATGCTTGGCCAAAAACAACAAAAAAAGTCACCACCAAAACAAAAGGTCACACACTCTTATACTTCGTTGGCTTTGTTGGCATTGTTTCGAGAAGCTTCTGCAATGTCACAAGATTTATTTCCATCCAGTGTTGCATCATTTTTCACCAAGATCTTGCACTGATGATGGAATCTAACCTCTGCCCAAAGCTTCTCCTGCACATCCCAAAGATTCTCAATGAGGTTCAGGTCTGGACTCTGCGGTGGCCGATCCGTGTGTGAAAATGACGTCTCCTGCTCCCTGACCCTCCTCTGTCACAATCTGAGCCCATGAATCCTGGAATTATCATCTTGGAATATGGAAAAAACCCACTGATGAATAACCTGCTCATTCAGTATATTCAGGTATCAGCTCACCTCATTCTTGGAGCACAAACTGAACCTCCACCTGACCAACTGCACCAACCCCACATCAGAGCACTGAGCTAAATCCAGGTGGTGACTTTTTTTTGTCCGGGCAGCATATTATGGTGTAATACAGTAGTGTCAGGACGGGCCTAGAGGTTTCACTCGTGTACACTGTGGGGTGACCACAGGAGAAAGGACCTGACCACGCTTTGCAGACACCATCCTCCACGGGGTTCTCTCTCTCGCTTTAAACTGCAAGGTTAGTCCTGGTTTAGACCTGGTTTAGTCCTGGTTTAGTCCACTTAAAAAATCGCCACTACACCACTGCTTAACGGGCCTTATAATCCAACCTTATGTGACTTATGTATGAAAACAGACCTGTTCATTGATATAGCGCCTTTTAATCCAAAAACTTTAGGTTCTTTTTTCAGACTAAGAGTTTATTTTTAATACGCAACATTTTCAGTTTCCTCAGAGTCACGTCATGTTGCTGGGATGTGTCCACTCACTTCTCAGGACAGTATCGCAGGTGTGTGTGAGTAAAAAAGCCCCCTCGTCCCAGTTTATAGTCCCGTGGGCATCTTTCTGTACTTCGATTGCCTCTTTAATCCAGCGACAATGTTTGTTATGCCCTGTCCCAGTGATGTCTACTTCGTTTTTGCTCATTTTTTTTTATGTGTGCACGATTTGCTGGCAATTTTGTCTCACAAGATCTTGTGGCATGAGATCTTGTTCCATCCCTAATAGACGATAACGAATTTCCTTTGAGATAATGAAGTATTTCTAATTTAGTCTAGTCTGTTTTTATGAGTATGGTTTGTCCCTTTACAAATAAATAAGGATGTTTTGAGATCTTGAGGAGACAAACAGGATTATTGAACGTTGGACTGTGTAAAATTTCCATTGGCCTGCCTGTTTCTATGGCGACATCATTGCTCTGCTTAGGATGTTCCGCAGTGTGACATTAAACAGCTCTACTTTACATTTATTCAATTACAGGTGGTTTTATAGCTCAAAAACATCATCAGAAATAACATCTCCATCCATTTTAAATCCTGCACATATTCTCCTCAAACTGATGAATCATGATGTGAAGATTTATGAATCAAGACATGATTTATATTTAGCAAAAAAAATAATTAAAATTCCTCCTCGTGCATCTGAGCTCTTGTCCAAACCACATGTTTTATTGACAGGGGAGTGGCTGTAGATGAGTTGAGTTAAAAAGAGCCAAAGTAATCAGGATTAGAAATGACAGACTGTATTAAGGTTTGATTAATGCACCGCCCCGAGCAAAACTCACCTGCACCTTTTTTTTTTTTCATGAGAACGCACACTTAATTATTATTGCTGAATATGCAAGTATTTATTTTGTTTCGAGTTGGCAGAAGTATCGAAAATCTGATATTAATCGATACTAGTAAAAAAAAAATTAAAAATTGGGCTTTTCCTGCGCAATTTCATCTTGAGTTTCATCAGAATTAGAAAGTTGAAAATTGCAATATTGTTTTAAAATGTTGATTTATAAAAATATATAAAAAGATATTGGAAGAAAATTCAGTTTGAAAGCGTTTGAGTCGATTTAAACAGAGCCAAAATAATCAAGCTTAGAAATGACAGTATTTCTATTAAGGTTTGATTAATGCCTGGCCCCGAGCACAACTCACCTGCACGTTTTGTCATGAGAAAAAACACTTCATGTTTACTGAGGAATTTTGGAGCATTTATTTTGTCTTTAGTTTTAGTTCACAGCAGGTTTGCCATCATATCATGTTCACACTGTTTCCTTATGACCTCTGATCTATAGCGGAGATTGTTTTATTACTTATTTTCTATTTTATTTTGACATTTTTTGGCAATTGATATGTTTTACTCTTTGTTGTTATATTATATTGTGATGCGTGAGCTGCTGTGTCCACATCATTTCCCTTGTGGATCAATAAAGTCTAAAGTCTAAGTATCAAAAATCAGATATTCAATTAAGCAGGTATTGTTACTGAAAATAATAAAATAACTGAATAAAATGTTACCTTTTCTGAACAGTTTCATCTTGAGTTTTATCAGAACTACTGAAACACCATTTTCCTATTTTTTTATATTAAGAAAGGGGCCCATTTGAAGCCTCTTGCCCCAGGTCCCCAAATTTTTGTCGATGGGCCTGAGTGTAATAAACAAATATTATGATTTTGTGTTAGAAATAACATTGTTTTAAAATTGCCTTTTAAATTAATCATTTGTATATCAGAAGATCTTTCATGTGGCTGAATTCTATTTTTTATGTTTCCAACCTGATTTCGATACCAGACTGGATAAAGATGTCTCTGAGTTGGCCTGGGAGCACCTTGGGGTCCCTCCCGGAGGAGATTGAGGAAGTGTCTGGGGTGGAGGAAGTCTGGGAGTCCCTGCTTAGACTATTGCCCCTGTGAATGGATAGAAAATGGATGGACTGTATAGAGAAGTGGACTAAAGCTCCAGTCAAATGAAGCTCATTGAGGCTCACAGTTATAGAAGCAAATTTGAAGCCAATTTCGAAATTCGGAATTGGAACAGGCAAAATAAAAATGGGAAAACAGTTTGTTATTTCATTATTCAGTTTTAGATTTTCAGATTTTGAGCTCTGTTTCCAATATTTACTTTAAAGTCTTACCCCTATTTTAATTTTGCAGCTGGAAGGACTTACCTGAAAAGTCTTTGAGGGCAATTTTTTTTTTTCCTTTTATAGCCATGCATTTACTTTCACGTTTTAGAAAGTCATTGCTGAACTCCATGATGAGAAACAGGAAGCAGCGAGGGGTTAAATCTCCATTGTTCAGCTGACGACACTGAATTCACATGTGGCGCTCAGCAGCAGAACTTCAGGGGCAAATAAAGCAGAGAGAATAAAATATCAAAATTAAAATAGGCATGAGTCTGTTTGATACTAAAACAAACTGTTTTCCCATTTTATTGTTTTCTTCTTCTTAACCGAAATTGAAAAGAACAAATGGTACATGGAAATGGGTTAATACGAACAATTTCAGACCAAAATGACGATTCTCAGTGCAGTAGGCCACAGTTTATCAAGGTAAAGTCAGTTGGAGCCAGAGTCGATGGAGCCAGCAGGGCCCCCATGCACATTTCCTAGTTTGAAACAGTGTTTGTTGAAATAGTATAGTAACTAATAGGAAAGCATAAGGTTCAATGGCATGACGTGTGTCCAACTGCAATTTATTCAGTTAAAAAGGTTCAAATTTCATAATAATTCCCCACATACTTGTAGAACCAAATAATTTCTTCACAAATCCTGAGTTATTCTGCATGTTTTTGTCCTTAAAGTGTCAAATGTTCATGTGGTGCGACCGTCCGCCCTTAACTCATGATTATGAAACTTCTTTAAAATGACTCTAAATCTAATCCCATTTATTTTCTTTCTTTTTTGTCATATTTTCTCAAGTGTTTTAGTCCCACATCTTTCTTGAATAGATATTTCCCCATAATATTCAAACAAATATTGTCCGAGTGTGTCCATTTTTTCAAATCTCAGTCTCATGTTCATATGACTCTCAACTTAGATTCACATCCCAACCATGTTTTAGAAAATAAAACTTTATTATATCACATTTTTTAAGGTCATAGCCAATTCAAGTGCATAAAAACACAAAAAATGCTTCATATAAATGTCAAACATAAATTTCTGCACTAGACGTTGGAAATATTTGGAAAAAAAACCTCTATTTTAAAATTTGCCCGTTGAAACTCCTGAAACGTCAGTGACCCGTGCACAGAGTTGGCCCGTAGACACTGTAGTTCTTCTTGTGTTCTTTGGAGTTTGCGACTTCCCATTCACATTCCAGCTGTGTGCCCGCTGCCTGTAAAGATAGTATAATGACAAACACAGACACTACCGGAATCCAAACAGCATTTACAGCATTTGCACACATTTACTGGAAGAGTGACAGAGAGATGCAGCGCTGGAGAAAAACAACAGGGCAAAACCACTCGGGGAGAAAAACACCCTATATTATCAGGGGTGGAGATCTGCCACAAGCACATTCCAGCTCCAATACTCACTTCATCCAAAGCTATTTCAATATTGGTAAATAGTGGAGCGTATCCACAGGGCCTGGCAGACATAACACCTCACTGGGAGCGACTTGTGGTGAGGGGACGTGTATAAAAAGACGCAATAAAATGTGTAAAAGCAACAATACGGTTTGAAAATCTATCAGTACAAGTGTGTTTCTATTTACGCAAAAATATGTCAACAGTTTGAGTTTGGAATACACAGTGGGTTAAAGTATGTTATAGTTTTCCCGTTAAAAAGAGGAAAATGATGGTTTACGTTGGGCCTCTATAGTCTTTAAAAGGCAAATATTACACACATTTGACTCTTAGAAGGTTGTTACTGCATCAAAAACTTATCTGGTGTTGCTCAAAATGCTCTGTTCCAACTTGTGATGTCATGAAGTGGTAGTTTTCAAGTTAACAGCTACTATTCAAGTTTCTCTGGGTTTATATGAGTCCAATCTGTTAATTTTAGTTAATTTAGTTAATTATATGAGTTAAGTTCCCATTTAACCTCAAAATCAAGAGTTATATTAACATTTTGGGAGTAAACGGCATTTAACCTAAATCAAGAGTTATATTAACATTTTGGGAGTAAACGGACAACACTTTGTACGATTATCTTGATTTTTTTAAATATTTTATTTTTTACACTGTAATTTAAGATGAAATTATACAAAATTGGTTCAAACTGCTCTTCTCTCACAGGGGTTTGAAGTGGTCGGTGGAGGTGGCAAATTAACACCAAGGGAAATTGAATTAACTTCAACCATATCAACTCTGGCAAATAACCCCAACTCGAACCCCCATTTAAGTTTCAAAGAGTTAAAATAACACTTTTTGTTTTAAAAATAACTCTGAAATATTTTACCCTGAAATTTTAACTCTCCAGTTTTTGCTGTGTGGAGATTGACAATTCCAGGGCTGAAATTGTCCAAATGATTCGAGTGAAGGTGGATGGTGTTTAAAAACATAGTGGACAAAATTTCAAAACTTTTCCATGACTTTTTCATGACCTTAAGTGAATTTTCCATGACTTTACAGCTCCTACATGTGCAGTTTACTTTTAGGGCTAAATATGAAATGTGAACCTTTCCACGCACCTTATGGTATTACAGTTATTTAACATTCAAAATACTGTTGTTGCATTTATTGTCGTCTCTTTTAAACTAAAGACCTTATTGTGTGTTGTCCTGCAGTGTTTCCACAGAACATTTGTTAGTCCAGGTGGGTGGAGGGTTCACCGGGATCAGAGACATGAGAAAAATGTGAAAATAATTGGAAATAATCAGAACAGCCTAATGATATATTAACAGAAAGCTGCAGTTGTGTGAAAGAGATACTAAAATTCCATGACTTTTCCAAAACTTTCCATTTCCATGACTTTTCCAGGATTTCCATGACAGTGTTGGAACCCTGAGTGGCGCACATCCTGTATCACCATATGACATCACAAGGTGGAACAGAGTGTTTTCAGTTTGAGACACAAACTCAACCTCAATCTGCAGGGTTTTTGGTTAAATGTGTGAATGAAACAAAATCGAACTTCAGGTGTTTGCGATGAGTAAACATTAGAACAGATCAGGAAATATGCAATATTGGCCCTTTAACAACAAACAAAAAGTATTAAAAACATCATTTAATCACAAAGGTTCAAGAGACGCTTTAAACATGATTCTAATATAAGAATTGAAAACATTTCATAACACGCTGACAGAAGTCTAAACTGTACGGTTGCCAGATTTAGCTTTTTTCAGTAAAAGGCAGAATATTTCGTTGTTTCCAGCAGTCACTCTGTGAGCAAAGTAATTACAGCGTGTGTGATATGATAATTAAAGGGCTCATATTCCACTGTTCTCTGATCTGTTAGAATGTATCACAAACACACCTGGAGTTGTGTTTTGTTTCATTCACACATGTTTAACACACAAACTGCACATTTAAGCTGAGTTCTTCTCTCAAACTGAAGAGTGGCAAAGGAGAAATTCAATTTGTCAACTGGACAAAAGTTTATTTGGCCGAATATGTTCCAAAGCCTTTTCAACTAAATCCAACCGAATAAATGTTTGTCCAGGTGGTCCATGGACTTTACCTGGAGGGATTTTACACACCTGTCAAACAGAAAACACTCTGTTCCACCTTGTGATGTCATATGGTGATACAGGAAGTGTTCCCCTCTGTTTTTAAACTCCATAACATTGTAAAAAACTAAATTTCGCCAACGTCAGATGACTTGAATTAAGAAAGTTTTATCAGGATTTGAGTAAATTTCTTTTGACAAGTAAAATGATTTGCCAATGGAACAAGATTTTTTGGACCTAAAATCTGAAAATACATCTTGCTACACTTGAAATAAGAAAAACTACTATTTACACTTAAAATAAGAAACCCTAAAATCTGAAAATACATCTTGCTACACTTGAAATAAGAAAAACTACTATTTACACTTAAAATAAGAAACAAAATTGAATCTCGCTTGAATTAAGAAAAACACACTTATTCCATTGGTCGATCATTTTACTTGTCAAGTTCAATCAACGCAAATAAAGTCAAATCTTCTTAATTTAAGTCATTTAAATTCAGCTAGATATTGTTGGGGTTTTTCCATTGCACCTTCACCCGAATCATTTGATTTCAGCTCTGGAACTGCACAAAAAAGGAGCTGTTAACTTGAAAACTCCAGAGCATTTTGAGCTTTAAGACGAGCTGACTAATAATAAAGAGTTACTCAAACATGTGCATGAAGCAAAACACAACTCCAGGTCTGTTTGTGATGAAAAACCAACTTTCTAACATTCATTTTGTGCAATACAGATATAACTTTACTTGAGAAAAAGCTCCGGGTGCACGGCAAGTAGTGGGGGTCAGAGGTCACGACCCTGACACGTGCAGCCGTTTGAACCCTGAAGTTTTAGTGGAGGTCGCAGCAGGGGAAGTAGTTTATTGTTGAGGATTACAAGCCACTGTCAGGAGCTCCTAAATCACCACAGAGGGAGGGAGGGAGGGGGGGTCACGCGGGGCCAGATCCACACTGACCCGAGCCAACGCTTTCCCTGGTTAAGTCCTCGCCCACCATTTTCTATTCTTAGTCGCCGCGGAGACGGAAAAGACAGGGCACGTTTCGTTTCGCTCCGTTTTAAGATATGAACTAATGGCATCGCCTCGTTACAGTTTCCCGCCCGTGAAAAAAAGGAGGAAAACAGAAAGGAGCTCGTAAAAAAGTTAAAGCGAACGCAAAACGATCTGAAATCCTCCATGACACGGAATCGGGGATGACGTGGTTCGGTTTTAGAGACTGATGCGGGCCACAGGTTATTTCCACACCTACAGTATCCAGGGAGTTCGGCTTCCTGTTTTTAATAATACATAAGACTTGGAACGCAAAGACCATTTACATGAAGAGGCAGAAATAAGACAGTTCGTGAAAGGTGGTTTGGAACACATGCGTTTTAGAAGTCATATTTTTCTACTTTTGTTTGTTTTGAGCTGTTAAACACTATGGTCATTTTCATCACTCTAAAACCCACGGATGTGTTATTACTCATGAATTATTTGTTCATTTATTTTGGGTAACTCAATATTTTTAACACACAAACTTTGCAGATTTAAGATGAGTGTGGCAAATTCAAATTGTCAACTGGACGAAAGTTTATTTGGTTGAATAAGTTTCTCAGCTCATCCAAAGCCTATTCAACCAAATAAACTTTCGTCCAGGTCATAATTTTAATTTCTCCTCATAAATTCTACCTGGACGACCGAGGGATCAAACAGAAAACACTCCGTTCCACCTTGTGATGTCATGTGGTGATTCAGGAAGTGCTCCCCTCTGTTTTAAACTCTATAACATTCCAAAAAACAAAATCTAGCCAAGATAAGATGTCTTGAATTAAGAAAGTTTTATCACGATTTGAGGAAATTTCTCTTGACAAGTAAAATGATCTGCCAGTGGAACAAGTCTTTTGGACTTTTGGATGCTCTCAGTGCGTAATTCAACTGAAGAATAACTTTGGACCACTGCAGAATAGTGATGTGAACGAGTCTCTTGGAACCGGATCTATTTTTTGAAACGAGACAAATCTTTTTCTTTCTAATTTGTACAGACTAAGATTTAGACTTTGACATTTGACTTTGATCCACAAGGGAATGACTTGGACACAGGAGCTCACACATCACAATATATTATAATAACAAAAAATCTAAATAAGTAGCAAATAAGTGTATATGTATGAGTCAAAATAAAATAATATACTTTCTTTAGGAAGTAGGAAGTTCTGAATGTATAAAGTAACTTTGGACCATTACAGTGATGTGAACGGTTCTGGCTTTTTTGAAAACTTCCTTAGCTTGAACTGTTGGAACGGGATCTCTTTGTTTCTTTCTAATTTATATTAATTTTAAAAG
>KN495726.1:0-10800 GCA_000787155.1 Scartelaos histophorus
TATTTCCAAGGTCTTATTTTTTATGTATATTTGTCCAACGCTTGTAATAACTTACTTTCTCTGACAGTATTTGGACGTCCTTGGTCACATGTTTACATTTCACCTCTCACTTTCGCTCAACCAACCTTCTTTTTTACGTCACATATTACGCGTGCTCTGATTGGCTAGCTGCGGGAGGCGTTCTCGTGTCTGGATTGTGATTGGCTGAATCGCGCCGTTTCCGCCATCAGCGTAGTGTGCTCCGTCAGCGTGCGCTCCAAGGAGCTTTTTACCTGTTATAAGAGAAAAGATGGCGAGCTGGTGTGTCCGTGCAGTCAGACAGAGCTGTTCTCTCGTAGCCTCACCTGCGTTTGTGCGGTAAGTGAAGATTAAAAGCGTATCTTTGTTGTTTAAGACCTAGAGGAGCTCTTATGTCATGTGTGAAACGGATCGGGCTAGCATCATTAGCAGCTACAGCACAAATCAGCCTTCTGGACACCTCTGACCACATCGTATTTATATTTGCAAAAAAACACTTTATGTAGATTTATCATTTTAGTCGAGTTTATTTCTTGTTAATGAAATCCGATTAAGATGAAACGTAAACACGAGTCATTGCCACAAACAGGAAAAGTGAGGTAGCCAATTAAACTTGTGCTTTTGATGGGAAATAAACTTTACCAAATCTGTTGTCATGATCCTGTCCTGTTTAATTCTCTTGTAAATAAAAGTGTCGAGTGTAATATTTTGTTCTTTACTCCCAGTACCTGCTCAAGTTGGATGATGTAAGAGGTGGACATACAGTTTGATAGAATCTAACAGGGCCTCGGCAGAAAACTAAAGTTTATGAAAGGAAATGTGTCTAATTTCCTGATATTTGTGTTAAGGTTGCAGATTAAAGTATATTTTATTGTCATTATTAGTGACATTGCCTGTTATCCGTTAGAAAAGCGTTAATGACATGATAGTTGTGACCAACGTTGAAATCCAGTAGAAACTTGTTTGACTAATACATAATTACTAAATTACTACTTTTTAATGAATGACAGCAATATTCTACTGTAATCACTGTAAATTCAGTCAATGAATAAATATACAGTTACCTCAACATAAAATGGACTGAGAGAGTAAGGCCCAGACAAAGGGGCTTTAAAATTAGTTGAAATTCACATAAAAAAGTAAAAGGTCTTATGTTTATGTGAAATAACTTTAATTAAATTTGATTGTACATAACTTGTATGTAAATGAAGTTGTTTTTGAAATGGCTTCTTCCTGTGAATATAATTAGAATGAAAATGAACATATGTGAAATTATGTTTTTTCGTAATTTGTGGTCTTTATAAACAGAGCGTCACCGCGGTTGTTATGCACAGCAACTCAGCAGAAGAACGGAGAAGAAGAGGCAGCACCAGAGCAGAGCACAGCTGACAAGGCTCTGCTGGAGGAGAAGACCAAACTGGAGGAACAACTTAAAGACATGACAGTATGTTTCAAAACTAAAACTGTAGATAGATGAGGTGGAAAAAGTTAAATGAAAAGTATGTAGTATGTATGTTTCAGGAGGTGGCACATCACCTGCATGACTCTTTAAGAAGTTAATACCATACTTTTTTTTAAACATTCTCCATGGAAATTGTTAAGATGGAGTGGAAGAGTAAAAAGAGTAAACCATGGAAACAGTCCATAGTTTGGTTTAGACATGTAGTGTGGGACAGAGAATATGTGGGCAGAATGATGTGGTCGATGTGGATGTCACATTATAACATTTTAATATTATAATTATTGTGAAGTTCTAATGATTATTTGCAGTTAATGAAAGCACAACCCAACAACCATAAAATGTGTATCTCTTTGATTCACATTGTTTAAGAAATTGCTCTAGTTTGTGATGGTTCAATGGATTCTGTACATTTCACTGTAGTTGGCGTCATCTCCGTGACTTTCAGAACCCTGTGAAAACTGACGAAGCCGCTGAGTGAGCAGCAAAACATTCTCACGCTTAAAATGCTTTGTCCAGATGACCAAATGCAGTTTTCTTTTGAAATGAACCCATATCACAGAGACCTGTGTCTGCTGGTCATTTTGAGTGTTTCACATATTCACCGCGCAGGGATGTCCTTTAGGCATCCACCTCCAGTCCACAGCAGAACACGTCTTTAATTGTGTAAAATTGTAACCCAAAGTTTTTTCTTGACAGGAGAAATACAAGCGTGCATTAGCGGACACAGAGAACCTCAGGACGAGGAGTCAGAAGATGATAGAAGATGCTAAATTATATGGTGAGATCTGCTGTGTGAAAGTTTTTTCTTCACAAATTTAGAAACTGCAGGTACATTTTTGTGCCACTAGATGTCAGTAAAGACACGGGGAAATTATCTTTTTCATAGATTCAGCAAATGTCTTCATTGTTTGCTCTTTATTTATTTATGAACCACCAAACACACCAGCACATAATTATACATAAGTACAGTAAGGCTGTAAATAACAATTATTTAGTGGTTTAGTGGCTACTATTTAATATTCTGCTTGTTAAATTATAGGTGATATTTATCTGTTGTATTAAAATATGCAAAAGGGAGACTTCTTAGATTCAAACGACCATGACCTTAAGATGAAGCTAAAATAACAAAGTATTTTTTATGCCTGGTGTCTTCTATTTTCTTTGGAGAGCTTTTGTGAACTGTGTGTTGTGTTATAAAATGTCTCAAATCTAAATAAAGTGGAGCTGGATAGTTTGCGTGACTAATACTGTTCCTTTTGCCTCTACAGGTATCCAGGGCTTCTGCAAGGACCTACTGGAGGTGGCGGACATTTTGGAAAAAGCCACCGAGAGCGTGCCCAAGGAGGAAGTGACGGCCCAGAACCCCCACCTGAAGAACCTGTACGACGGCCTGGTGATGACCGAAGTCCAGATCCAGAAGGTCTTCACCAAGCACGGCCTGGTCAAGCTCAACCCAGACGGACTCAAGTTTGACCCGTACGAGCACGAGGCCCTGTTCCACGCGCCGATCCAGGGCAAGGACCCGGGCACCGTCGCCGTGGTGACCAAAGTGGGGTACAAGCTGCACGGACGCACCCTTCGGCCGGCGCTCGTGGGCGTGGCCAAGTAGTATGAATGTGAAAGGAGCGCAAAGGCGGCACGAGGCGGAAGTTAAAGGTGGACTGTGCGACTTCTGGTGAGGAAAAGCACCAAAGTCTCCACGGAGATGTTAAGGCTTTGGAATGTTCTGGAGTTTGGCATTATACGGATCCGTCTTGAATTCAATGGGCTCTGTTCGGGAAGACGTTTGGAAACATGCAATGACGACTTCCGGCGGGCTCCAAATCTGACAAAATGTTGGAAAAATTAGAAAATGTCGCAGTTTTCTTCATCTACACGTCACTGTAGCGTTCCGTTATGTTCGTCTCATCAACCTTTCCAACCGTACCTCAGTTTTCATCATTTCCCCACCGACGCACAACTCCGAGCGCACTGGGTACATGCGATTTAGAAGAGACGAGGGCGACGAATTCGAGATGATTCCGAACAGCGCATACGTCTGCAGTCTTCATTTTTACTTCAGTGGGTTCGATCACAGTTGTATAAAATCTGTAACTCCATCAGAAGTCGTCATCGCGTGTTTCCAAACATCTTCCTTGTTTGTGGCTGAAAATACCTTCTAAATTCCTTGTGGTGTCGCCTCTCCACAGATCTGACTGATTATATCGCCTCTTAGATAAATGTAATGCCATACTACAGAACATTCCAGTCAAAAACATACATCGTGCGCCGTTAAGTTCATTCATTTTTCCAATAAGACTTTAAGAAAATAATGTATAGTAAATGTTTAAAGTTTGATGGTCGTTTCATCAGCTTTGGGGCCATTAATAAAACTGAATAATGCATTGATATGTAACTTTGCTCTTAAGTTTCAGATACATATTGAGTCAAACTGTTTCAAATTCTTTGCACAATGTATGATAATTTAATCAAAAACACAATTCCAGTTGTTGCAATCATCAAATCACAATTATTTAGATAATATAAATCTAAATATCTTGTCTGCTCAAAACAGAAATCTTGTACATGTGGTTAAAATCTCTGCAAACATGTCCTGAAACGCATGGGTTTGTTTTACTTGTTTGGCAGTGTTCATATTTCAGTTTTCGTTCAAATTAAACTGAACAGAATCCTGCTTTTCGTTTTCAAAAATGTGCATTTCTCTGGTCACCGGTGCCTAAAAACAATTCATAGTTTACAATTGTGTTTTTTCGGTGTCATAAAAGACTTTGGATCAAAAGTCAAAATTAAAGTATTTAATTTAACAGCTCTTAGTGTCTCGGGACCCACCGGACAGAAGAACGCGGTTACAAAAGAAAATCATTCATTCAAATTCTATGAAATATCAATAAAAATCACTATTTAAAATGGTTGTAGTAGTAACATTTTGCCTGCAATTTCTTTGTAAAACCACAGAGCTGATTAACCTGTAACTCTTCAAATACATTTTATTCTAATGTTGCGTTGGAAAAAATGAATGGATGCTTTACTTTGACGCTTGTATCGCCTCCGTGGATGATCGAGGCGACAGTGGAAGTGCGACTGGACTCTGGACACTACTCAACCTGTTTTAGCAAAATATATTTAAAACTGATTAAAAAGAATCTGATTTGTGTTAATTATCATTCCACCCGACATCATCTAGGCCTATAGTCTGTCTTGAAAATGTAAAAAACGTCACGTGAAGGTGAAAAATGCTAAAGAAATAAAACTAATACAACATTTAATAATAAACATTTTGGGAATGAAAATCACTTGCATCTAAATTTAGTTTTTTAATTAAACTATGGGCACACTCTGTTTTAGTTGTTTTAATGTTACAATTTATTGCAGGTGAACAGAACACTTCAAATATTACAAAACGGATAATTCTGTAAAATGTAATAAAGTCATTAAATGCATTTTCTGTCTGTGCTGAATGCGTTTGTGTGGGTTGGAAAAAGGAATTTTCAGAGCAACTGCATCTAAATGGTAAAAAAGAGGTAACTCAGATATTCATAAATCACTATAAACATCCCAGTGGGTAAATGAGAAGGAAAGAAAAAACATGAATGACGTTAAATAAGTATTTTTAAACCAAATCAATGGTTCTGTGTGGAGTTTGCACATTTTAGTCCTGACCAACCAGCTCAAGATGCAGAAATTAGTACCTGAGCACAGCACACTGCAAAATGTTTTAATTTTAAAGATTTTCAAGCTTATATCAGGTAATTAATTTTGTTTTCAGATTTATTATCGACTTACTAAACCAGAGACTGCTTCATTCTAGATCAGAGGTAGTTTATTTTAAGATAAGTTGTCACGTAAACTCATCATTTCACTACTTTTACGTCATTTTCGGATAGATTTAAGTGTTTGTATCTGAAATTTTGGCCCAGCTCTTTTGCAGTGCACTGGTTCAAATGAAAAAAGGCAAATTTGTTTCTGTTCCGCTCACAGTATCCGACATCAGTTCAGTTTATTACAAGTTTTTTTTGTAAATTCAGTCAAATGTGTTCTTATAATCTCTGTGATCTCGCTCCTTGGTTTGGTCAGGACTACTTTAGATCAGGGGTCTCCAGCCTTTTTCCTCTGATGAGCTACTTTTATAAATCAAAAATGCCAGAGAGCGACTCATTTTAGTGTTTGCAAGAAATTTAGTGCATATAAGAGCCAAAGCAAATCTTAGATTTAGACGGAGTACAGGGAATTGTCTAGAAAACATAAACCATTCTCCATGTATTAGTGCACAAAATGGGAGTTGGAACCGGAGAGAGTGAATCTGTAGATATAAGAAGTAACTACGCAGTATCTGGTTGTTTATAGTATCGACCATAAACGTCTTGAGGAAGTTTGAGAATTCCTGTGTTCTGTGCTTATGGAAAGGCCTGGCTGTATCTGTGTGAACTGGTGAATACTTTTGATCAGCTAATGGGGATCCTGATAAAACAATAAACAATAAACATTAGTGTACTTAAGAGTGTGACAGTAAAAGTGTGACAGTAAAATAAGATGAATATTTAGTAGAAAGTGACACTGTTCGGCTCCTAAAACTCACTGTTACCTCGGCTCTTTGAGTGGACGGAGAAGATGTGGAAAAGTTCAGTAGTTTAGAGTCTCCACAGAGAAAAACAGGTGGCGCCACACTGCAAATTTCTCTGATCTGGCCAAGATTTTAAAACTTACATCAGGTTATTCATCTTGTTTTCAGGTTTATTATTTACTTACTACCGTATTTTCCAGAGTATAAGGTTGGGGGGGGTTATTTTATTTGAAATGCAATTTAAAATAACAGATTAAAGAACAACAGCGTGAATAAGTGTACGTATGCGCTAACGTAACATTCACATGGACAACGAACTGTCAGAAGTGTCTGGTATGTTAACGTAGCAAACTAACAATTATTCAGATCACTATAGCATAAAGAATATGCTAACAAGTTTACCAAAGCATCAATATTACTGCAAATCACTAAATCTAGTGAGAATAACAAACAAACTGATATAATAACATGTGGATAATTTCACATATCAGTCGCTCCGGAGTATAAGTCGCACCCCCGGACAAACTATGCAAAAAACCAACTTATACTCCGGAAAATACGGTAGTTCTGAGAGTACTTAATTCTAGTTTAGAGGTAGTTTATTTTAAGATAACTAGTACTTGTACTTGTAATTTCACTACTTCATTTTCTGTCATTCTCTGATTGATTTAAGTGCTTATTTCTTAAGTGCATCAGGCCAAGTTACAGGTCGCGGTTGTGGAGAGGTGAGTTTACAGTTTACAGTAGAAGTGCATGTTTTTCCAGGTGTTTTGGAGCCATAAAAACATCTGTAATGGGGTAATTGGAAGACGGGGAGTGGGGAGTGACGGTAATATTATTTCAGAGAGACTTGTTTAACAGTACGAAACATATCACCTGTTCTAGCTCGACCTAAGTCAGCTCTTTACGATCAGGTTGTGTTAAAACAAACCTCGTAGGGTTAGAGGAGCTTCCAGTTAATGGACTTTCTTTGGCAAAATCTCCGCCTCAGCTTCATAAATCTGCCCCATCACTAAATCTTCAACCAACAAGGTCCACAAATGAAGAATTTATCCACAAGCTGAAAGGTTTTATGGTGAATAAAACTTGTTAACTCTCTACAAAATCTATTTCATGATGTCGCATTGATAGTTTAGTGCAGTTTGAATGTTGGACATGTAATCTGTGAACATCTCTAACATTCAAACTGCACAAATCTATCTGTTTATGTTAATATCGACATGAAATAGATTTTTAATTTTAATTGTAGAGTCTGAATGAACAAGTTACTTATTACTGAATTACTTATTACTTCCGTTATTCATTACGATTTTGCTCAGTAGTTCACTAATGCTCGTCGTTGTTCATCTTTGAGCTTTGTTGGTGATGGGGCAGGTTTATGAAGCTGGTGGAGAATACGGGAAACATTTCCACAGATATTTTGCCACAGAAAAGTATTAACTGGACATTCCTACAGTGGGACACTTCTGATCGAGTCTGCAACTTGAGAAACCGAGCTTCAGACCTAGCAGTACCTTCAGTTAGCATAGTTAGTTATCCTTTTAAAGCTCAGTGTCTTGTACTGTGATGTGGACATTGTGTGTGTGTCTAATGTTTCCCTGCTGGTGCCTCTTGGTCAAACATTTGGTTAAATAAAGGTGAATGAAAACAGGTAAATAAAATAACATAAAGCTTCACGGCCCCCGGGGAATGTTGAACAGCAGGCTCTTCAGAATCACTTAAACACACCCCAAACCCTTCGCTTTCCTATTTCTCTCCTTTGTGACACCTCATATGACTTTTCAGATGGGCGTTCAGAGCAAACCGTGCGTTACAGACTGGACAGCTGAACGGCTTTTCCCCCGTGTGCGTTCTCATGTGGACTTCCAGGTGACTCTTCCGGGCAAAGCTCTTCTCGCAGTGCGAACAGCCGAATGGTTTCTCCCCTGAGTGACTCCCCATGTGTCTTTTCAGATTGGAGCTCGAGGTGAACCACGAGTTACAGATGGAGCAGCTGTAAGGTTTTTCCCCTGAGTGACTCCTCATGTGGCTTTTCAGGTTCGAGCTGGAGGTATATCTCGTGTTACACATCGGGCAGCTGTACGGTTTTTCTCCCGTGTGTGTTCGCTTGTGGTAGATGAGCCCGGAGATGTTGGTGAAATCTTTCTTGCAGATTGAACAGCTGTAGGATCTTTCACCGGTGGGGAGTCTTTCAGCTGCTCCCGACATGTCTCCGTTGTAAAAAGCAGTGCTGGTCCCTGGTATGGGCTCGTATAGACTGAAGTTTTGCACGGTGGTGTTTCTAGACCTTATCTGTACCTGGTCTCCGTTCTCCTCCGTGTCCACCTGAACGTTCGAGCAGCTGAGCGGGGCCGTCCAGTCTACCTCATTGTCGGACGACTGCTCCGCTTCTCCCTCCGCCTCCGAGTGGACGTGTGTCTCGGAGTTGACGTCCTTTCCCTGCGTTACCTCTTCCTCTTCTTCTTCTTCTTCTTCCACCTCTTCCGTCTTCACGAGCACAGTGATGTACTCTGGGATAGACCTGAAACAAACACACAAAAATTACTGCTACAGAGGAATAAACTACCTCCACGTGCTGTTCAAATACATACTGAAAGCAACATTAATAATATAATGCTAAAATAAACGCTCAGATAAAATCATACTGGTCATAAAACAATAATCCAGTAAAATCAAATGAGAGCAAAACCAAAGAATAGTAATAAATAAATAAATAAATAATAAAACCTATAAAATAAATAAATGAATGAATGAATAAATAAAAGAAAGAAAGAAAGAAAGAAAGAAAAAAATAGAAATAAAATAATACAATACAAATAAAATAAAAGATAAATAAAATAAAATAAAATAAAATAAAACACAATAAAAATACAATACAATACAATACAGACACAGAGGACAACACAACTCACGCAGTGTTAAAAGCCAGAGAATAAAAGTGGGTCTTAAGACGAGACTTAAAACACAGCTAGAGCCCTCGGACCTCAAAGAACCCTGATTTCATTGGTCGTTCCATTGGATTTTCTCGATGTGGTGGTTTTTGGCTTTCCATGAGTCTCGAGCACAACAAAATGCCGCATCAGGACCACCAAAGAAAAGATTTGTCCTTCCGAGCGCCACTCAGATACACAACGTAAGAAGACTATTCTAGAGTAAACTCTGTCAGATGGAAATGTTGACAGAAACGTTCAACTTTTGTCCACTGGAAATGTCAACTGGACAAAAGTTTTAATCAAAAACTTTTATCCAGCTGACAGAATTGAATTTCTCCTTCGCTATGGCTCCTATGAGGGATTACACGAACCACTATTCTACATGTAATCTAGGGATGCACTGTGTCTGAAAAAAAAAGTGAACTACATTTCCACTGTCGCTCTAAACAAGAAATGACCCAAAGGAGGACAAAAAAGTGTAATAAATGAACTCCAAATGTGGCAACCTGAAGAGCTGCCCAAGTACACAACAGATTTCTCTGATCTGGCCAAGATTTTAATACTTATATCAGGTTATTCATCTTGTTTTCAGATTTATTATCGATTTACTAGTTCTGAGACTGCTTCAGGTAGTTTATTTTAAGATAATTGTGCAAGTAAAATGTTGCATGGACAGATCATTTCACTACTTTTAAGTTATTTTTTGATAGATTTAAGTGTTTATATCTTAAATTTTGGCCACGCTTTTTGCCCGGTAGTACAAAGTATTACAAATACCACAGCTGAGAAACACTGAACTATAATACTGAAGATATTTTATGCCACTGACACAATAACAATAACTCTAAAGATGGAGAAGTCCAGGAAACATCTCATTAAAAAGCAAGTCATAGAAATTACTTATTTGATTTTTTACACCTCAAATTGTGCCGTATTACATAAAGAAATAGCTAAAACATTCCTCTCCAACACTCCTTACAACCTTTTTTAAACAATAATTAAATATAGTTATTATGGAGAAAGGCCTACGTGGTCACAATTATGTTTGAAATGGCCACAATAATTTAACTACCGATTTGTAATAATGAAATAAATGGATACAAAAAAGTCAAATCTTCTAAAAAAAAAAAAAAAAAACCCAAAACAATAATTAAATGGTTGAGACTCACACTTGCAGCTGCTCCTCCTCCTGTTTGATGCTCCATTCCTCCGGTTCCTCCTTAATCTGTGGAGTCTCTGGAGGTTCCTGTTTCAGACCTGGACCAGGACTCAGAGGGGGGGTCTGGCCACCTGCAGGAGAAAAACGAGGATAAAACAGTTTACAGATCCTTTCCTTCTACTTTAAATGTGTCACTTTTAAGGTTGAAGGGGTTATTTTTTTGGGGGGGGCTTTTTTGCATCTGGCAGGCATCAACGTTATCTGTGTTAGATTTTATAATTATTCTGTTATTCACTGTATATTATCGATTTGTTATTTTATTTTATGATTTATTATATTTTATGTACTTTATCTCCGACTCAAAATACACCCAACCAACAATTCATTGTATTTTAATCCATGTCTGAATTTAATGTATTTATTCTATGATGATAAGGTTTAATAACCTTTTTTAGTAGTACTTAAATATTCAATTTTAATGTATTCATAAGGTTTAATATTGGTCTTTTGTTTTTTTTTTGCCTCTTCCTGCACCTACTCTTTATCTAGTATGTCTTTTTTAATTGTTATATGTGTGCTAAATAAATCAAGTACTGGGCCCTCAAAGAATCAGTGGAAGTCTACAATAAAAGATCAACTATCAAATGGAAAAAAAAAAAAAACCCAT
>KN495727.1:14199-27794 GCA_000787155.1 Scartelaos histophorus
TTTTTTTTTTTTTTTTTTAGCCATAAAACCACCTGTAATCCAATAAACGTAACTTAGATCTGTTTAATATCCCACTGTGGAACATTCGAAGCAGAGCACTGACATTTCCATAGAAACAAGAAGGTGACCCCGAACAGAAAAGTTCCATAGCGCTCTTGGCATCAGTCGACCCTATTAAACAATCAAACACCTGAGACGAGGCATTGCGCCATGTTAAATTAATTAAAGAGCATTATTATAGATCAGTTGAATCAATATTAAACAGTGAGAGGGTTTCAGACTTGTATATTTTCCAGGAAACTTAACGAGATTACTGGGTTTGGCTAACAATAGGCAAAATCACCACAGTGTGTAATGAGAGCGGAGCTTCTTGCATGGCGTGTTATGGAGAGAGAGCGGTCGATAATAAAGTCGGCGATGAAGGCAGAAAATAAAGAGGCAGACAGTGAAGCATGCCGTGCACAATAGGATCTGAGTGAGAAGGAGGTCCACAAGAGCTCATTAGAAAAGGAGAAGCTGAGGAGAAGCAAAGTCTATGTACCAGCCCACTGCAAAAAAGAGAAAATTGTGAAAAGTTTTATATTTTTCTATTTTTCAGAAAGTCAATCGTATTATAAAGATTTGTGGTACATAGCCTGAAATATTTCCAGTTTATTTCTTGATTTTTTTTATGATTATGGCTTACGGATAATGAAAAAACTAAATTCTGTGTCTCAAAAATGTAAATATTGTGGAAAAAGTTTTCATGATATAAAATTTTTTTGCAATGGATTAGTATCTTGTCAAAAGAAAAATTATATTTTTTTTTAAATATACGCCGTATCTTGTCAATAGAAAAAAGATTTTTTTTAAAAATATACACCATTATTGTAAGAAAAAGTTGTGAATTTCATTTTAAAGGTGCACTTGGTAAGTTTTTTGGTAGAGGGTCCATCATTTGACTCCATGTTGCTTTTGTTCTAAATGTTCTACAGTATAGAATTTCATTTAACTATCACCATGGAGACAAGCACAGCACCAGTTTTAGTTCTGGTTTAGTGATGGTTTAGTCCTCCTAGTTCAGTCCGGGGATCAGTCCTGGTTCAGTCCTGGTCCAGTCCTGGGGTCAGTCCTGGTCCAGTCCTGGTCCAGTCCTGGTTCAATTCCTGGGATCAGTCCTGGTTCAGTCCTGGTTCGATCCTGGGATCAGTCCTGGGATCAGTCCTGGGTTCAGTGTTTTATATTTTTCTATTTTTCAGAAAGTCAATCGTATTATAAAGATTTGTGGTACATAGCCTGAAATATTTCCAGTTTATTTCTTGATTTTTTTTATGATTATGGCTTACGGATAATGAAAAAACTAAATTCTGTGTCTCAAAAATGTAAATATTGTGGAAAAAGTTTTCATGATATAAAATTTTTTTGCAATGGATTAGTATCTTGTCAAAAGAAAAATTATATTTTTTTTTAAATATACGCCATTATTGTAAGAAAAAGCTGAATTTCATTTTAAAGGTGCACTTGGTAAGTTTTTTGGTAGAGGGTCGATCACTTCGACTCCATGTTGTTTTGGTCCTAAAATGTTCTACAGTATAGAATTTCATTTAACTATCACCATGGAGACAAGCACACCACCAGTTTTAGTTCTGGTTCAGTGATGGTTTAGTCCTAATGGTTCAGTTCTGGGATCAGTCCTGGTTCAGTTCTGGGATCAGTGATGGTTTAGTGCCCTTGGTTCAGTCCTGGTACAGTTCTGGAATCAGTCCTGGTTCAAGTTCTGGGGTCAGTCCTTGTCCAGTCCTCTTGGTTCAGTATTGGGATTAGTCCTGAGATCAGTCCTGATTCAGTCCTGGTTCAGTCCATATGCAGCGCAGAAGTCCGGCATCTCGATCAATGTTTCTTCTGCTCACTAAATAATGGCAGTATAATAATGACATATTTTTTACAGTAAAGTTCTAAATTTTCATTTCCTGATTTTAATTTTTGCAGCGCAGAAGTCCGGCTCACTAAATAATGGCAGTATAAATAATGACATATTTTTGACAGTAAAGTTGGGTCTAAATTTTCATTTCCTGATTTTAATTCTTTATGTTGTGACTTTTCAGTTCGTATTCTGATGGATAAAATACACACTATACATTTTATAACCAACTGGACTCATTCAAGAGTTTTTCGAATATTTATCGACTCGCGTTGTTTCTGTCCTGAAATGCTCTCCAGAATGGCATTTAATTTAAATATCTCCATGGAGACAAACACACCACATTACCAAGCCAAATAACAGGTCAGATTTGTGGAGAAGTGGACCCGCTCACAGAAATAATTGATGTTTTTGCGGTGGTTTTGAGAAATAAAAACATCTGAAACTGAATAAATACAAGATATATTTGTTTAATGTACTTAATTTGGTCTGGTTTGGTCTCCTTGAAGATAGAAAGCTTTAATGCCACACTGTGAAACATTCCAGATAAAGTAAGAACATTTTTCCATCCATCCATTTTCTTACACTGTTTTACTTTCCCATATGCAGTGTTTTGATTTGTGAGAAGACTGCTAAATGAACACGACGCCTCTTACATTTAAAGACGTCTGTAGAGATCGAAACTTCACAGCCAGCCGATTTTTTTTTTTACAAGACCCAGTAGAGATGGAATATTTGGTTCTCAGCCCATCTCCTCCATAATTCACGCTTTTCGACTTGTTATCACGTATAAACTATATTTGGAATGCAGTATTATGGATTGTGCATAGGCCTGTCACTATAACACATTCTGAAGTGTGATGGATTGCTGAAGTAAATACAGTACCGACACAAGAGCGGATTTAAGCCACAAAAAGTATTCTAAACTTACAATATTCATTACAAAAAGAGAGCTGCAATAAAAACAGCAGAATGAAAAACTTTAGTACTTAGTTTGCATCTGTAATGAGTCACAGACAATTTTATATTATTATCATGAACGCAAAATTGATTCTTGCAAGTTTTAAGCCATGTTACGTCATGTAAGCCATGTTTCATCCACGCACATTTGAGTCTTTTATAGTCCGTCTACACCTCCAAAGCTCAAAATGCTCTGTTCCACCTTGTGATGTCATGAAGAGGTGGTTTTAGTTAAATTTTAGTTAAATAAAACAGCTACATTTGACCTTTTGTTCAGTAAAAATAGGCAATTCCAGGGCTAAAGTCATCCAAATGATTCTAGTGAGTATGTATAGAGTTTAAAAACACAGCGGAGCACTTCTTGTGTTACCACAACGCATCACAAGATGCTCTGAAATGCTGAAATTAAAAACATGGTATTGAAATGGTATTGATATAACCAAATTATCTCTAAATTTGAGTAAAATCTCAACCCTAACTCTAACCCTAACTAATTATTTGGAAACAACAACGATAATAAGCAAATTTAAGTGAAAATACAAGGGGTTAACATAGAAATGGTGAAGAAAAATACATTTCTAGGTGTTATTACTGATGAAAAACGTAATTGGAAAGAACACATACAATATATATGTACTAAAATTCAAAAAAACATAGCAGTAGTCAAACCAAATATGTTCGGGATAAGTAAGATTTACTTTTACTTTATGGTTGCAAGATATTTGACGTACTGCGCTGAAACCTGGGGTAATAATAAGAAGTACCAAAAAATATTCAAAAAATTTTATTGAAAGAGAAATTACTCAGAATTTAAGGGGAATGCCTCTGTTTAAAAAGTCCTTACAACAAGGAAAAGTTTTCAGTTTGTGGGATCAAAACCTGGAATCCTATGAGGGATGAGCTAAAAAAAAATGACCAAATAAGAAAATGTTTAAACAAAGATATAAAGAAATGATTATAGCACATTTATTATTTGGATTTGTATCTGAATAAACTTTTTATTATATTATATGGTGTTTTCAGTGTGAGAGAAGAAATGTGTGTTGTGTGTGAATGAAACAAAACACAACTCCATGTTTTTGATACGGAAATATTACAGAAGATCAGAAATTGTGTAATATGAGCCTTTTAAATCTTATCCTATAGCCAAAAATAACTCCAAAATGTCGAAGCAGGACAACAAAAAAGTATGAATGTTGAATACTGAATTGAAAACTATACTGTCCAGGCTTATATATTGAATAATAAGTTGATATAGTAATTCTGGTGACAGGTCTAACAGTCCACACCTGCTATAGTTGTGGTAACAGCTGGACTTTTACTCTGTTCCATGAGGAGAAGCTTTGGTTGGACTCAGAGTGGAATCTCCAAACACAGGCCAAAAAACACACAAGGTTACAGCTCACGAGAGACGCCGTTAAAAAAAAATAAAAACTAGGCAGTGGGTTTAAGATGCTCCATAAAGTCTCTGGAGTAGAGCAGATGGGAATGCTGTATGGAATTCTACGCATACCTTTCATACTGTAAATGCTGTTTTAGGTTATTTAAAAGCAAAGCGTGTCCATTTTCTAGTGGTGGGTCGACATCTCAGCGAGCAGGGTCTCCTCTAAAGGGATCTGACCTGTCTCCGTGGAGATAAACAAGTTTAATGTAATATTAAGGAACACGCAAGGCAAATCAATAATGTATCTATAGAAAGAGGCAAGCGGCGTACTCTAAGAAATGTAGTTTTGTTTTATTCACACATTTAGAGTAATCCTGTTATTATTATTAATATGAAGTGGTAGTTCTAGGGCTGAAATGATCCAAATGATTGTAGCAATGGTGTATGGAGTTTAAACACACACGCAACAAACGCACTTCTTCTATAAGAGGCAATGACGTGACGTGGGTCCAGTTGCAATTTCTTCTGTTAAAAAGTTGAAAATTTCATAATAATTTCCCACATCCCTGTAGAACCTCTGACCTCCATGGATCCAAATATTTTTTTCACAAATCCTGAGTTATTCTGCATGTTTTTTTGTCCTTAAAGTGTCAAATGTTCATGTGGTGCGACCGTCCGCCCTTAACTCATGATTTTAAACTTCTTTAAAATGACTCTAAATCTAATCACATGTATCTTCTAAGTGTTTTAGCCCCATATGAAATTTCATCTTTCTTGAATAGATATTTCATGTTTTAGAAAATAAAACTATTTTAAGGTTATTCTCGGTCGCACCACATGACATTTTTTAAGGTCGCAGCCAATTCATGTACATAAAAAAACACTAAAAATGCTTCATATAAATGTCAAACACAGATTTATGCACCTGAGATAAATCATAAATATTTGAAAAAGCTCAACAGAAACTAAATTTGAAAATCTGCCTGTTGAAAATAATTATACGTCATAGAGCCATTACCATGTGACATCACAAGGTGGAAGAGAGTGTTATTATTTCTAGAGAAGAACTCAGCCTAAATCTGCAGGGCATTTGCGTTAAACATCTGTGAGAGAAATAAAACACAACTCAGGTCTGTTTGTGATGAGGAAACAGCATTAGAACATGACTTAAAGCTCACAAGAGTCATTTCTGCCTAATATAGTTCTCTGCGGTGTATTTGGGAGAGATATTGATGGCGCGTTCAGGTCAGGTATGTCATTTAGATCACACAGTAATGTTTGAAGCAGCTGTGTTACCTGAGGAGGTCTGAGCTCCACCAGGGCACAGAGGAGGGACACGAGGCCAGCAGAGGAGAGCTGAGGGTGGGCTCAGGCTGTGCTCTCTGACCCCTCCTGCTCCACAAAACACCAAGCACAAACCCAGAGCTCTGGACAGACACTGAACCAGCAGGACTGTTCAGGCATCAACACAGACTGTAGAACCAAGTGGATGACGCCAGTGTGACCTCACGTATAGTGTTTAGCCCCAGTTAAATGAAGTTCACGAGGCTGGTAGTTATAGGGTTAGGTTAGGAATTTGGAGCCAGGTCCATTTTAGAAATAGGAATTTATTTACAGTTAAAATAACAAAATAAAAACATCTTAAATCAAGTTCTCTGTTATGATTTGTTTTGTGTGAAATTTCAGTTTCAGGCATCACAGTGGTGTAGAGTTTAGGGCTTCAGCCTCACAGCAAGAAGATCCTTGGTTAGATTCTCAGTAGCCATGGGACTTTTCTGTGTGGAGTTTGCATGTTCTACCTGTGCCTGCACAGTTGTCCTCAGGTGCTCCGGTTTCACCCATAACTAACACATGGCCCACATGGCCTCTGAGGCTTGGATTCCCCTGAAAATACGATTCCAAAACACTCCAAGCAGCTCACCAAAGCATTTCTAAATTACACATATGGTGCTGAATAACAAATGTTCATTTGATGCTTATTACCATTGTACCATTGTATCATTTAGCTGCATCATTTCTTGCAACCTCTATGGTAGCTCTTTTTGCATTTTTGTAAAGGTAGTTCACCAGAGGAAAAAGGTTGGAGACCTCAGCCCAAACCCCTCATTCACCAGATAATCTCACACGCTACAGTTCACTTAGTCACAGAGCGATTCAGATATGCAGCTCTCTACATTCAGATCATGTGACTCTGTGTCTAGGTGAATAAAAGTCCTCTAGGCTCTGATGTAACTTGATTTCTGTCATACATAATGATCAGATCAGGCAGGCACACAAGAATTTATGGACTAATAATAATCAAGTTTTGAGTGCACTACTTTTTCACCAACTGGACATTCAGACACATAAAAATTATTATTAGACCAAAATATGGAGGCTCAAAGCAGCAGCTAGAGAAGGAGGAGCCCCATGTTCACTTCCTGTTTGAGATGCACTGGCTAGCAGGTATATAGTCAATAGTCACAATTTAACAGAGTTTAGTTATAGTCAAAATAGTGTAACTGCAAAATGTGAATGTGAATATTGGCTGTATAATATTTAAAACAATTCTCTGTTTCTGAATTCTGAAAAGTACTGATTAAAAATAAATACACAAACAGCTTATGTAATCTCTCAAACGAGGATTTTGGTGAGAAATGTTGCACTTCTTTCATAATTACCCTGATACTTAAACCTGAACTAATACCATTTAAGCTCATTTCTGTTGGATTTCATACATCTTCAGAATATAATATGTAATATAATATAAAGAAGATTTTTTTGGTAAGTATAACCCTTACCCACTTCAAAATGTAGCTGAAAGTTACTTAAGATTTTTAAAAAGTGTGGCTATTTATGTCTCAAATATGTTACCAGAATAGTCAATTTTCAAAAGTAAAGGTGCACTGTGTAACTTTTTTTTTATGGATATGTCGGAATGTTCCACTGAGTGACATTAAACAGCTCAACCTTTAACATTTATTCAATTACAGCTGGTTTTATAGCTCAAAAACAGCGAGAAAAACAGGCGTTCTGGCTGTGAGCGGGGTCGCCTCTCCACAGATCTGACCTGTAACTTGGTCTGGTTTGGATCCTGAACCAGAAAAGTTCAAAAATGCATGTTTAATCTGAGTAGAAGTCGTCTCTCTCGTGCAACTCGACTTGAGACTCGTGCACTTTATAAAAACAGAAGGAACGACGAGGAGACGGCTGACCCACATCCACACAACGCCTAAAGGAGACGGTATTAGCAAAGCAATTAAAGGAGATGACAGGCCTCAGATGGACTGACAGAGAGAAAAGAAGGGAGAGGAATAGAGAGAGAGATGGAGACAGAAGCAAAAAGGAAAAGAGAGAGCTCGGTTTCCCTCCTCTGCTTTTCTGTCGTAATGGCCATCGATTTTCCACAACCAAAACAAGAGCGCCGGCTGCACAGAACCAACTGAACTGGTAAAGAAGGAAAAAAGAGCTTGAAAATAATAGGTTGGTACAGACGAAAAAAGACAGAAAGAAATAAAGAGAAAGAGAAAGCAAAAACTGTGACAAAACTACTAAGTAAATTCTATCAGGGAAAAAACTTGCAGGTCTTTTATTATATTATGCTTAGACTCACATTTCCCATTCCCTTCAACAGAATTTATTTAGGTAATACTCAATAATGTCCGTAGAGCAGCAGATAAAAGCTTCCGTTGGTTAACTTTCTCTAACATATCCTGCAAAATCCCCTTTCCAGAACTTTTAACCGTCGTATAGTTGTTTCCTTCTCATTTCGTCGTATTTGGAGTGATTCACGCCATTATTTTCAAAACGCCATTTTGCTCATCAACCATTTCTCCGGGCTAACGTCGTTTTTCGGGTCCCATTGGGCGCCGCTGTGGATTTACTTATTTTATTAAGTCGTTTTGGATGAATATTGGGATTTAAAATGTGCAAATTAGAACAGAACGATTCACAAATGTCATAGTTTATAACACACGCACTATATGTTTTCTTTAAAAGGTGCGATCTGTCACTTCTGTGGTGGAGGATCTACTATTTACTTGTCTCCATGGCGATGTTCTTTGAGATTTGTTTGCCTGGAATGTTCCACAGTAAGTGATTAAATATATCTCCCTTGCATTTGTTCAATTGTAGGTGTTTTAAAGCTCAAAAATACCTTAAAACAATGAACTCTTACCATGTTCAGGCTTGCTTCTCCGTAGATCTGACCCTTAATCTGAGTCCATAGGTTAATTCTATATTGTGTGTGGGGGAAAAAAGGCAAAACAGGAATATCTCCATGGAAACAAGCAGGTGAAAAATAACTTCAGATGAGTTATACAAGTAAAACATCTAGTCTTCCAATATTATGCCAAAAAACTGACGGGTAATATCCAATTTACTTCCACACACTACACAATCAGTGCACACAGCAGGAGCGAACAGTGGAGCGTGCACTAGCTATCTTCCTCTAAAGTGATTAAAACTTCAGCGCATTTGATGAAGGAAAAGTTGGGAGTTTGGAGCTGTCTTTCCTCACGAGACGATCGGGTGAAGCTAAAGACTATACGACATGTGTGCAGCGAGCCCCCAGACAAACCAGATTAGCCCAAATCTCATAAAAAACGTATTAAAGCGAAGCCAGCCCACCAACCATACATCCAGATTCAATTCAAGACAACAAGAAGAGACAGCAGCGATCAAACCACTGCCGCTTTTAGGAACGGACTATATATTAGTGATAAGAGAGACAGTTGAAGATAAGTACGGATTTTAAGACAAATTTCCAGATATACAGTAGCCTATAAAGATAATATTCTAGTCTCTGTGAGAACATGTGCCCCAGTTTGTCGCCAGTGTCTTTAAACAACTGGTGGAAAAAGAAACAAAAAGAAGCTTCACTGTATAACACAACAGGGCTGCAGGATTTAGGAAAAATACCTAAAAATGCATTTTTAACTTAATCTAAACGTTCTTGCTCACCATACTGGAAATGATTTGTCTTAAGAAACTGTTTTTGTGAGAAGTATCTTGATTATGATGTTTTAACAATAGGATTCTGTTCAAAGTTCACATTTTAAAGGGATCCAGCAGATACATCCAGGAGGTTTAATGTAGAGAAGGAATATTTTGTTATTTGTGGAGATAATTATACTCTTTCTCATTGCAATTGGTTTGGTTTTGATTAATTGTGCAGCCGAATCAGTTTTATGTATTAAGGGAATGGTAGACTATGTGACTTTTCTGGTAGAGGGTTTGTTATCTCCATCTCTGTTTTTGCTTTTATGCAATATTCTACAATGTGGCATTAAAAGGTCTCAGCATAAATCTGAGGCCATCTGGAAAAATTACAGATCAGTAGGGATGTAACAATATCTAAGTGTCACGATTCAAATATCATCATGGTATGAACCTCACGGTATGATAATTATTGTGATATCGTGGGAAAGCTCAAGATATGGGGGAGAAGCTCGTAATATTACAATATTATACATAATAACAGGAGTGACATTCTAAAATACTTTGGTCGTTTGGTACATTTCTTGTCATATTCAAATCAGTGACATTTAGACATTTTGAACAGATAGAAAAGACGTTGAAGCTGAAGTGCAAAATTCAAGTAAGAACTAAACATTAGGGATGTAAAGATATCCAGATCTCTCAGTACAATATTTTCTCCAATAACACCTCACAGTACGATATTTATTCTGATATTTTGTGGAGGATTACAACATTTTGAACATGTTACTTTTTCCTTTTAAAAAGCCATGATAAGCCTTTGGTGCAGTTATAATACAAAAATAAGATTTAAAAGTGCTTAATAACAGTTATTTCTTCATGTAGTCTGCACTGAAACAGCAAAGGATCATGGTCTATGTGGTTCCACCTGTTTTTTTTACCTATTATTGCACCACAACAATGAATTTATACAGAGAGACTTGTGATTCGATATACTGTGATGGCCACGCTATTATTGTGAGACTTGATACGATATCACCATATTTCGGTTATCGTTACACCCCTACAAGTCAGATCTGTGTATTGACTGCCCCGTTATGAGTACATGTTATTTAAGGGATCTTTGAGCATTAAAAACACTTGTAATCGAATAAACCCAGACCTAATGCTTAATACTGTACTGTGGAACGATTTAAGTAAAGCAATAGCATCTCCACGGAGACGTCGAAGGATCTCTCTTTTGTCTATCACATGTGACGCCAGTGTGTCACTGTGTCAGTCTTTCCCAGCATGCATTGCTCCAGGCGCCCTCCTCACTGTTTGGTGTTCAACATGGCGGCTTTAATACTATCCCAGCGGGTGGCACACACTTCAACAGTATGCAAACGAACACACAACTAAGTGACGTGAGGAGATCAAACAGGCCCACTCCATGCTCGGAATACAAAAGACGTCTTATGCAGTCAGTGTCTGTATATATAGGTGGGTGTGTACGTGTGTGCAGTGTTGGCAGTTCAAAATATATGTCGAAAATATATTTATACATACAAAAATGTGTAGGAAAAGGTGAGACATCGCACCTGTGGAGTAGAGCTGGAGCTGGAAGTTTGGCTTTGAATCAGACTTTGAGGTATAAAGGTCAAAGGGCAAAGAGAGGAGGAGAGAAAGACTGAAGACATGTGTGCACTTGATGTGTCGTACAGTGTGTGTAGACTACTGATGCAGAAAATAAGTGAAGTTAACCTGAAGTGTCAGAAAATCCAACGTGGAACTCCTCTCTATTTGAAATTTTCATGACTTAAGGCTGATATAAACTCCTTAAGAAAAGAGATTCTTGTTCTTGAGATGGTGGAAAGGGCATTGTCATGGAAACCCCAAACCTACAAAAACTACACAGGGGATGGGAGATTACTCGATGTGGCATAAAATATTCTATATTATTTTCAATTCCAGCCATAGTACAAAACTGTGCTGCTGTTTTCTGTGCCAGCTACAAATGTCTCTCCCCACTCTTCACTCGGATTTCACTTGTAATCTGTCCCATCTCGCTCACAATGACACAACAATGAAGCAAGATAATCTCAGTCCACATTTTTTAAGTCTACAGTATCATTAAAAGACCTAAACTGCATCAGTCAAATAGCAGAATGAACTGATAATAGCTGATAAAAGTTATTTATTCAACTGTCTACAGCTCAAATCTTATCGTATTACAACAAAAATAACAAATATCTCGCCATTATTGCAAAGAAAATGTACAGAAACGTATTGTTCCAGATTTCATACATCAGATCATTGTGGTTTAGTCAAATATAAGGATGTAACGTTAACCCAAATCATCAAAGTTCTCACAGTAATATCATGGACCATCACAAAAAAATCGAATTACAAGTCTAAAATGAATCATTATGGTGCAGTAATAGCTAAAAAAAACAAAGGGGACTACATAGACCATGATCCTTTGTTCTGTTTGAGTGCAGACTACAACTGTTATAGGCGCTTTTAAATCGTAGTTCTTTGGGTTACGTTTTGTCAAGGCATTTTAAGAGGAAAAAGTAGCATATTCATAGTTTTGTTAGCGTCCACAAATACTGCAATAAATATCATACCAAGAGATGTATTTTGTGAAAATACCGCACTGAGAGATTTGGATATTGTTATGGCCCTTATCAAATGGAAAGTAAATCTGACAATATCAGAGTGAACACTAAGGATGGGACAAGATCTCAACCCACAAGATCTTGCGAGAAAAAAAAAAAAGATCTTGTGAGATTTTTTTCCTCATGTTTTCACGCTTTTTTTAGAATGTATAGTCCCAAAAAGCAGAGCAACAATGACAGCAGAAATACTAAACCAAAAATGGTGAGGCTTTAAGATTGCAGAATGTATTTATTAGAGCCTAAATAATGTCAAAATCTCGTCTTTTCTCGTTCTCGTAGATCCAATCTTGTGTCTCGTCTCGTCATTTTATCTAATTCCACCCTTATGAACATTAAACAACATGTGGAAGTAATGTCCATTCAACTGCTATTGGTATCTGATATCGGCGGCGACTACTGGGTATCGATCCCATGTCATTGGTTCAGTTGATATCCTGGTTGGGCCTTTATTTGGATGTAATAAGACGATTTATAGGCTGATTTTGTCCTGGAACGTCTCATGTTTTATTCAACTTTTACTCATACTCACACATACTTAAAATCAAGGTATCGATATCGGATCTGGAAAAGCTGGATCAGTGCATCCTTAGTTTGGGAACGAAAACACCCCGAATCTGCCGGTTAAATGGGTAAGTTGCGTAATTGGTCATCCTCAGAACAGCCTGGACTCTGTACTAAACACAGCTACAGAAGATGTCCTAAAGAATTTCGAAAAAATGTGTAGAATCCTCTAAACGCCGAGTTTCAGCTGCTTCCTTTTGGTCAGAGGTTTTTAGCTGCTATTGCGCTAATGAATAAACTGCAATTTATTTATTTATCTATATCGGTGTTAATACCTTGTCATCCAAAGCCCTGTTAATTGCTTTTTAAATATTTATTGTAACTTTTAGCCAATTATTTGTAGAACTATTCTGCCGCTGTAACACTTTATTGTAACTTTTTTCTATTTATGTGTCTATTGTCAGTTCATTTGCATCTTTTTAATCACCACGTTTCTTGCGACGCTGTTGAATATTTGGAACAAAATGTCTGATGGTTCTGTGATCACACCCCAAATTATTAGCAATTTCAAGAGTGCCGCATCCCTCTGAAATACTTTTTTTTTTTTTTTTTTTACAAATTTTGCATAGGCCTTTCATCATAATTACTATATTGATTTATCATCCAAAATATGACAGATAGATATTTTGGGACTAAATATGTATTATGTGTAATAGTTGTGCAAGAAAAAATCAATTCAGTGATATATCGTGATACTTCATTCCACAATTCTCAAATCGATTCAAAATGCATCTGAATTTATTTTTTACATAATATTTTTCACAAAAAATCATTAGTTGGATTCACTGTTCTGATGATTTGAATATTTTTATACAATATTTTTCATACAATTGTTCTGTAAAGGTGCAGTTGACTGTATTAATAGAAGTAATTATTGATAAATCGCAATATATATCATCCTATGTATTTTGCCTAAGGAAAAGAAGCTGCCTAATAATTCTGCACACCTTGATATGAAAGATATGTTAGAAATGTACACCAATGAGTATAAATAAAGCAACCTAAACTAACGAATTCATTGTAGGGAGTATTATACCTTCTGATGGCATAGGTCAGCTAAAACCAGGACCAGCCTCTCAAACTGCAAAGCAAATGTACACCTACAGGTACAAATAAAGCAACCTAACCTACCCTAACACTTTAATTGTAGGGATTATTATACCTTCCGATGGCATAGGTCAGCTAAAGCCAACAGAATTGTGGTAGCGGTTCA